>VDFB02387686.1:0-33156 GCA_007258455.2 Sequoia sempervirens | reverse complement strand
TAAAACAACCATTCAAATCCTGCTTAAGGCATTTCAAACATTTATTCAGATTAAGATCATCCAATTTGGTTATCATTATTGATATTCTCACTTCGATAGTTGTTTGGATCATGTTGTTTTTTTATTTTCATTGGCATAAATATGTTTGTGATTGATTTGATTTGACAATGTTTGTTTTGTTTTGCCAAGCTGTTATTTGTCTGCTTGTGATATTTTGAAAGCTCGTTGCCCCTCTCTTGTATGTTTCTGCGTTTTGCCCCTAATGTAAACACAACCTAAAGATAAAAGATATGTACAAATTTCATCAAGCCATGATGAAACCTAAAGATTCCCACTACATGGTATGGATAATGAAAGATATTTACAGATGATAGACGTGGATGAATGATGCCTAAAGTGAAAATAAGACATAAAATAATAAATGGAGGAGCCCATTTCGATCACAAGTAGTGCTTGTTTGCCAAGTTTTCACCACTTGTTTTTATTGCACTTTTTCAAGATTTTTCAGATTTTTATTTTATTTTTTCAGGACTTTTTATGATTTTTTTTTATTTTTTCAGGACTTTTTATGATTTTTTTGATTTTTTCAGGACTTTTTAGACATAAAACTTCTTAAGGTGAATACTATTGGTTGGCTCTTCAAACAAGTCCCCCTCTGATGTGGATAATTGATATGCTCCAGAACCATATGCTGCTATAATAACAAATGGACCAAGCCAATTAGGTTCAAATTTGCCTTTCTTTTCTCTATCTTGCTGATTACGTGGATTTTCCTTCAAAACTAAGTCACCCACTTGAAATGCCCGTGGTTTAACTCTGTGGTTATAACTACGAGATATGACTTGTTGATAACCTTTCAAGTGATCAGCTGCATGTTGGCGTCTTTCATCTAACAGTTCGAGTTCTTGAAGGCGAGAAACTTGGTAGTCTTCATCACTTATCAATCCTTTAAGTGAAACCCTAAGCGAAGGTATTTCAACTTCCAATGGTAAGATTGCTTCTGCTCCATAGACTAAAGCATATGGTGTAGCTCCTGTTGGTGTGCGAATACTAGTTCTATATGCCCACAAAGCTGGGTTGAGTTGAACATGCCAATCACATCCAGCATCATTTACTGTCTTCTTCAATATCTTCAAAATGGTTTTGTTAGAAGCCTCTGCTTGACCATTACCCTGTGGATAATAAGGTGTAGAGTACCTGTGTTGGATATGAAATCTTTCACAAAGTTCATCAACATCCTGATTCTTAAAAGGTCTTCCATTATCAGTAACAATAGAATTAGGAATTCCATATCTACAACTAATGTAATTCAGGATAAATGAAGATATCTGTTTACCAGTCACTGTTGTTAGAGGAACAGCTTCAATCCATTTTGTAAAATACTCAGTAGCTGTGATGATAAACTTATGACCATTTGACGATGAAGGATGTATTTTACCAACAAGATCCAATCCCCACTGAGAAAAAGGCCATGTTGAAATAAAAGGCTGCAATTCCTGTGCAGGTGCATGAATAAGATTCCCATGAATCTGGCATTTAAAACATTTCTTAACAAAAGTAAAAGAATCTTGCTCCATTGTAGGCCAATAGTATCCCATTCTGACAAGTTTCTTTGCTAAGGTCAAACCACTTGAATGAGTTCCACAAATACCACTGTGAACCTCTTGTAAGGCTTTTTCAGATTCTTCACTTTCAAGACATCTAAGGAGTGTACCATCAAGACCACGTCTATAAAGGATATTGGAAATTAAGGTATAACGGGATGATTGGCGAATGAAATTCCGTTTTTGGTTTCGTGATAAATCTAAAGGCAAGATGTTATCTTTCAAATAGGTATATGTTTTGCCATATAAGGGTGAATCTGAACCAGTCAAATGACATATAACTTGGTTTTCAGGATTATCATATGCAGGAGAAAACAATTGTTCCACCAAGAATTCATACTTAGTTTGATCTTCTGATATTTGTAATAAAGAAGCAATGGTAGCCATTGCATCTGCAGCTTTATTGTCAATTCTTGATATTTGTGAAAACTTAATTGACACAAAATATTTCTTATAATCATCCACCATGTTTTTGTATGGTAACAGCTTATCATCTTTTGTTTGATAGTCATCATTAATTTGATTAATGATAAGTTGTGAATCACCATAAACTTCCAGCTCTGTAATCTGCCATTCCAAAGCTATCTTTAATCCTATGAGTAATGCCTCATATTCTACTATGTTATTTGTGCAAGGAAATATCAACCGATATGATCTTGAAATGGTATGTCCTTCAGGTGTAACAAAAAGAATCCCTGCCCCCGAGCCATATTGTGTATATGATCCATCAAAGTATAATGCCCACGGTCTCTGAATTGTTGCTGAAAAGACATCTGCATCAGGAAACTCAATATGTATTGGATTATCTTCTTGTAAAGGAGCTTCGGCTAACTGATCTGCAATGACCTATCCTTTAATCGCTTTTCGATCTATATAGTGAATATCAAACTCACTTAAGATCATTACCCATTTTGCAAGTCTTCCTATTAAAGTGGCTCTACTTAATAGGTATTTCAATGGATCTATCTTTGTTATCAGCTTAACTGTATGAGTCAACATATAATGTCGCCACTTTTGAGAAGCAAACACTACTGCAAGATAAGCTTTTTCAATGAAACTGTAGTTTAACTCATGTCTTGTTAAGGTTCTACTGATATAATATATAGCCCTTTCTTTACCTGTAGAGTCTTCTTGTGCTAGCAATGCACCCAAAGATACTTCTGTTGCTGAAATATAGAGTATAAGCGGCTCTCCTGAAATAGGTGGAATTAGAACTGGTGGATGTGTAAGATATTGCTTAATCTGATTGAATGCTGCTTCACATTTGTCATCCCATTTAAATGGAACATTTTTATGCAATAAATGTGTGAATGGCAAGCTTTTGTCTACTAGTTGAGCTATAAACCTTCTGATGGACTGTAATCTTCCTTGCAAGGATCTTAATTGACTGATATTTCATGGTGGAGGCATGTCCATTATAGCTTGTACCTTTTCTGGATCAACTTCTATACCCTTTTCTGAAACAATGTACCCTAGGAGTTTTCCAGATGTAACACCGAAGACACATTTCTTTGGATTCAGTCGAACATTGAATTTTTCCATTCTGACAAAGATTTTTGACAAGATTTCTAGGTGTTCATCTCGTGTATGAGATTTAGCAAGTAAATCGTCAACATAATCTTCCATGAATGTATGCATCATATCATGAAAAATAGTTGTCATTGCTCTTTGATAAGTAGCTCCAGCATTCTTTAACCCGAATGGCATGACATTCCAGCAATAAGTACCCCAAGGACATGTAAACGCTGTTTTATCTTGATCTTCTGGTGCAATTTTTATCTAGTTGTATCCTGAGAATCCATCCATTAATGAATACATTGCATGTCCAGCAGTTAAGTCAACAATCAAATCTATGTTAGGTAAAGGAAAATCATCTTTAGGGCATGCTTTATTTAAATCCCTGAAATCCGTACAAACTCTGATCCTTCCATCTGGCTTTGAAACAGGTACAATGTTTGAAATCCATTCTGCATAGTCAATAGTTCGAATGAATCCAACATCTAAAAGCTTCTTTAATTCTTCCTTGACCAATAATGCAACATGTGGATGCATCTTTCTGAGCTTTTGCTTTACAGGTTTTATCCCAGGGTTGATAGATAAATGATGCATTATCAGATTAGGATCTAACCCTGGCATATCAGCATATGACCAAGCAAAATTAATTTGATTATCCTTCAAGAATTGCATGAATTTCTGGACTTCTTCAACTGTTAATGATGCTGCAATTTGCAAAACTTTTGGCTGCTCTGGTGTACTTATGTTGATTGATTCTGTTGGTTCAATCAAAATAGAAGATCTTTCATGATAATACTTGGTAAGAGTGTCAAGTTTCTCATCCTTCAATGCCTCAGAAAGGTTTTCACTGTCAGATTCGCTCTTTATTTTTCTTTTGTTTTGATCTATCACTGCTTTTTTTTGGTTTTCATCAATAGATCCATCTTTTATTTCATTTATTTTTCAGCTAAGAGACTTGACACTCTCTTTGTCAAAATCATGAGTATAAGATTCTTGAATAAAACAATTGTTTTCTTCATTTGAGGAACAAAGGAAAGTTATAACATCTTCATCATTACTGAATGTAGGAATGTGGATAGGTGCGTCAATATCCCAATCTATAAGTTCTGGATAAACTAAAGGCATAGGATCATTATGTTGGGTAAGGTCTTGAATTGTCAAAGTCATGATGTGGTTGTCATCCTCATGGTAGACAAGGTCTATGATGGTATTCTCCTGTTGATTATCCATCTCGTTAGAATCTGATTCTTCCTCACTTGAGTCATGATCGCTTTGTAAAACATAATCGAGTGAAGGCCTTGACCCTTCTCCTTGTATAAGAACAGGTGCATATTTGTGTATAATATCAACTTGTTTATCCTTCCAGAATTCATCATTATAAATGGTGTCCCATTCATATTCATTAGAATCGGTATCTGAACTATTTTGTAATTGGAAAACTGATTCATGAGATTTATCTGACACGGATTCTCCTTCATGAACTAATGATGTCTGCTGTGAAGTAAGTTCTTCTTTATCTTTACCATATCCAAGTCCTGTTTTATCACTTGAATGCTTTGAAATAGGCTGAATTGGTTCCACAATTCCTTCTCTTCGTTTCCCTATAGGACCATTTCCTTCATAACCCATCTTTTGCATGATAGCGTACCCTTTACCATATTGTTCTTTAGGTAACTTAATGTGTAAGAGAGATTCATCTTCATCTTTGTATAGCCAATTTAGGATGTCCCTATCTTCAGCTTCTTCTTCAGTGGTATTAGCTCTAATGAATTTTCCATCAAACTTTGTGATTGGCACGGAAGTTTGAGATGTAGAAGCAGTTGCAATCTTTTGATTTGATAAAGTTGGTAATCCATGTGATCTTGGAGAAGGAGGTAAAGTAGAAAGAGATAGTGAATATTCACCTACCCCTTTGTCTTTAAATTTCAGCTTAGTATCAAGATTCTTTGTTAATTCTTGCAATTGGACTTGTAGATTAGAAGAAGAAACAACAAGAGCTTCTCTATTGTGTGGCACAAAGACATCTTGACTCACCCTAAGATTGGAACAAGTTTGGGTACTATTGTAATCAGCTTGTATGGTTATTTCTTGTCCATCATATGGAAACTTGATACATTGATGATATGTTGATGGTACGGCTTGCATATCATGAATCCACGGACGACCCAAAAGTATGTTATAAGACAAATCTCGATCTAGAACCTGACAAAAAGTATTCTTCACAACAGGTCCCACTCTGATAGGTAGCAATATTAATCCCTTAGAAGCTCTTTCTTCATCATCATATGCCTTAATAGTTATCTTCGTGAATCAATTTCATTTTCTGAAATTCCTAAGGCATTTATCAATTTTAAGGTACAAATATTCAAACCGGCTCCTCCATCTATTAAGACACGTCTAATTCGATGTTTATGGATCATGACTTCAAGATATAACGAGGAATTATGTGGATGTGTCATAGAAGCATCATCTTTATCGGAAAATGAAAGACAAGTGGGGGAAGACAAATGTCCTACCATGGCTTGAAATCTATTTGCATCTAGATCAGTATCAACAGTTGTGTTCACAAGCGCTTCTTCTAAAATATTTTTGTGTATAGGGGATATTTTAAGAAGTTCAAGAATAGAAATTTGAGCTGATGTTGTTCTCAATTGATCAACCAGATTATATTGAGTTGGAGAAGAAATAGTTGTTTTAGACGAACTTCCTTTTAAAACAACCTTTGCTTGACCTCTTGTTGTTACATTAACCTGTTGATATTCTTGTTTTCCTTTGATTTTGATAACATTAATCCGATTATCATCTGTATAAATATGACGGATTATATTGTCTTCAACATTATGTATGCTTTTGGCTTTGGTATCCGATGTTTCCCCCTTTTGGTAATTTGGCAAAGGATCTTTGAATGCTTGATGATCATCATTGGTATGATGTCCCTCAATTGTAATAGTACCATTGTCAATTAAATGTTGTACTAGATTTTTCAAAGCTTGACAATTGTTTGTCCTATGGCCTTTACATCGATGATAATTGCAATAATACAAGTCATTCCATGATGTTGGTTTAACTCGTGGCTCATAATCTCTTTGTGGTGGTAAAGTGATAACCTTATTATCAAGAAGTTCCTTGAGAGCAGATTCAAGAGATTGACCCAAAGCAGTAAAAGTCCGTCGATTTGAAAAGAATGAAGGTCTAGACGGATTTGATATTTGGGTATTGCCAAGATTATTATTGAAATTACCACGATTTTGATTGGTATTTTGATTGGTCATGTTCTCTTGCTTGGAAATTTGTCCTTGTTGATTGTTGTTTCCTTGTTGAATTGTATTTCCTTGTGAATTGTTTCTTGGAACACTTGATAGATTGAAAACGGATGGTCTTGTTCGTAAATTATTTGCATCCACTATACCATCATTAACAACATTTTTGTTTCTATTCCAAAACCTTGTTTTATCGTTGTTTTGATTTGATGTACTTGGATTATCAAGTTTTATCACTCCCCTTTTAACCAAGGCCCCTTCAATGGTGATTGCATTTTCAATCAGTTTTTCAAAGTTATGAGGACAATGAAGGTTAAGCCTATAGCTTAATTCTGGATCAAGGCTATTGATAAAAATATCCATCTTTTCCTTTTCAGGAATAGGACGAGAATATCGTGCAAATAACCTTCTCCATCTTTGTAAAAATGTAGTAAAGGGTTCTCCTACCTTTTGTTTCACTTTACAAAGATCAAGCATTGTTATTTGATGTTGAATATTGTAGGCGTATTGTGAGATAAATTGATTTATCAACTCCTCAAAAGTTTTGATAGGTGGAGTGATTTTTGAAAGCCACTCCATGGATTGTACGCCTAGACTTCGTGGAAATAATCGCATCAAGTAAGTATCATCATAGGCAAATTCAAGACTCATGTTTCGGAAATCCCTAACATGGTCTATGGGATCGGTTTTTCCATTATACCTATCATACTTAGGAATTTCACAATGTTTTGGAAATGGGATCATTTGAAGACTCCTATCAAATGGATAAGGAGATATGTCTTCCAAAACATATTTCTTTGTTGTACCTCCTTGCATTTCCTTTATTTGCCCTTGTAATTCTTTATCTGTTGGTTAAGAGCACTAAAGTCATTAGGAGGATTTTCAGGATTTTGTTTAATCCCCTCTATGTCAAAGGTGTGAGGCAACTTAGCTCCTTGATTAGCTAATGTAAGGAAGTATTTTTCTTTGTTACGTTCTAGGATTCTCTCCATAAGAGTATGGAATTGAGGATCTTGTTCTGCTTCTTGAAGCTTTTCTTCCGTTATCTCATCAATATTAAATGTTTCCTCTTCTTTTTCATTTCGATCACCCATTTTACTAGTTGTAGTTTCTCCTTCGTCTTTTTCCATTTGTTTTTGAGATCTCGTGAAGACAGGCATAGATTTGTATCAAGATTTTACTCGCTTTTGATCAAAAGAATGAAATAGTGCAATTGATATGGTATGTATGAAGGTCAAGATAGAATGAAAATTCTATGACTTACACAAAATTTTCTAATCTTGTAACTTGTGTTGTTCCCTAAGTGAAAGGATGAAAATCCTGTTGGTGGGAATATAAGCAAAAGATCTAGAAAAGGATGGTTGTTGCACTTTATGAAGTTTTGATCATGGCTTTGTAAAAAGATGGATTTAATGATAGATGCCTAATGTTTTCTAAGTTCTCTATTGTAAGATTTGATTTGGACGAGTAGAGTATTCGATTGCTGGTTGGGGAATATAACTAAAACGGATGCGTTGACTATGGTTATGCCTTTGAGAAAGGGCTCTTCTTTGAAAATAAGCTTGTGAATACAAAGGCTCTATGGCATAATCATCTGAAAGACCTCTAACACAATCATGATACCTATGAAGAAAAGTTCTATATTTAAGTAAAACTTTTCGACTTTGATATAAGAATTTTTGTTTCTTCAATAATTTCTTGTGGTTGAGAGGTTTCTTTGGCTTCTTAATCCTTTTGGAAACGGATTTTTTTACAAACTTTGTAGATTTCCAATCTCGTAACATGAGATTGATCAATATGATAATGAGTGCTTTGGATGATCTTTATCTAAATTAATGTAGTGAAAACACATCAAACAAGTTAAAAACAGTTGTTTTTTAAGTCCTATGCTAAACATCAAGTGTGTAACCAAAATGTTTTTCAAAAATTGTTTTAACAGGTTTTACACATGACAAGCACTTCAAACAGACTCACTCTTAGTTCTCAAGTAGGTCATCATAGCAATCAACAGCCCACATCTTAAAACTGCGTCGACTCACACAGCCGTGTCACCCCCGAAAGGGCGCCCGTGTTTTTGTCTTTTCCAGGTGCGTACTCAGAGTGACGGAAGTGGATACCGAATCCCCTGAGCAAACAATCCTTGGCAGTTATATGGTGAGTATCTTGGGGGTAGATTCTTCCCTCCCCTGCACTGTAATTGAAATGATGTTTGGATACTGACTCGGTTAGTTACTACACTAGGTTCGTAGTAAGGATTTCCGTTCGGTGCGGCAAATGATAAACTCCCTCGAGAGACCTCCCTACCTTTAGAACAAAGGCTTTGGGGATGGTTATCATGCACACTACCGTCAAAAGAGGGTTTCCCCAATTTTGCTTTAAATTTTATAGTGGGGTGGAATAGCCTGGCTTTGGCTTGAACCCACTTGAGTCGTTCCTCTTGGGTGAGTACTTTTTCCCACAAGAGCAGGCTCTCTACAAGGTTGTAATAAAACTTAAAGATGCATAAAAAGGAATAAGTGAGTTTGGCATTTTGATCACCCAGTTAAGGGGAGAGCATAGGCCTATCACTTGAGAACAAAGCAAACACTAGATTCAATTTTAAGCACCAAACTGAAATTTTCTAAACTAAGTGAAGATTTTGCTTCACATAAACAGAAAATTCATTTTAAGCTAAAATTGAAAAATGATGTGTCTATCCTAGGATTGGTTCGTTTTTCTTTAAATGGCTACCCTAGGATTGGTTAATTTTATCCTTTAGATGACTACCCTAGGATTGGTAAATTTTATCCTTAGATGATTAACTGTCCGCGGCTGCGTCGGAATCAGTTAAAACTAAACTACGAGTACAGATTACAGATTACAGTGTTTTAAAAATTTGCGCTGCAAGAAATATTATGGGCGCTGAAATAAACATTACGGGCGCTGAAAGATTTATCACGGGCGCTAAAACAGAGTTTAAGGGCGCTAAAACAGACTTTACAGGCGCTGAAGGATTTTACGGGCGCTAAACAGATTTCACGGGCGCTGAAGGATTAGTCACGGGCGCTGAAATTTTAGTCACGGGCGCTGAAAAATACTTCAAGGGCGCTGAAACAGACTTTATGGGCGCTGAAGGATAAGTCACGGGCGCTGAAAGATTAGTCACGGGCGCTAAACTGGAAGTGTTTTTCCGAAAACGTGTCGTCTGCGCTATTCCGCTGTTTTTCCTGTAACCTGTCAAAAAAAACTATAAACAAAACATTAAAAAGGGGGCAAATGCCCCACGGTGGGCGCCAAAAATGTGTTGTGTATTCTATTGTTAATCTAATTAAAACAAAACACTATTAACAGAACTTTAAATTGAAGAAAATTTGAAATAAACTTGGCTATAAAATAACAATTCTTCAAGAACGTTCCGTCTTTCTCTATCTCCAGAGATTGGTTTGAAGCTTTCTGGCTCTCAGATTGTGTGAGCTTCTCCAAATGACTGCTGCAGAACGAGTATGCAAAGGAAAACTATCCTAAATGATGGTGAAGATGGACAGGGGCTGTAATTATGTACAGGGGCTGTAGATGAGATGAGTCATGATTCTATTGCTATGATTGCTATACTATTGCTATGATAATACTCTATGAATGCTAATGCTGCTTGTAATTTGGCTATAGTTTTCTTGCTTCAAATTCTATATGATTTGGAGCTCCCGGCAGCTGTATTTATAGATTTTTGCAGGCTTCATCCCGGCTGGCAAGAATCTACGGCTGTGAATTGTCTGGTATGTTTGAATGGTGAGAGATTGAGAAGTTGAGAAGAAAAGGGAGGAGGTTGAGAGGTTGGAGAGAAGAATGGAAGCTTGTCTTCAACCCACGGGAACAAGCCTGCACAGGAACAGAGAAATTTAATTTTCTGTTTTGGCAGTTTGTTTCCCGGGAGTTGAAGATAAATCCCAAATTAAATAAATATTTAAATTTATTTAATTTCCTTTATTGCTTTTTGATATTTGATTTTTGATTTTTTGAAAACTATAGAAGAATTAATTAAATATTTTGGTAATATTTAATCATGATGACTTTAGAAGATTTTTGAAATATTTAGAAGAATTTAATTAAATATTTTTGGAAATATTTAATTATGAATAGATTTTTGAATTGATTTAGAGGAATTTTGAAATGATTTAAAAATGAATATTAGATTAGAAGAAATAATCAAATATTTTGGAATATTTAATTATAAATGATATTTAGAAGAATTATAATATTTTAATCTTTATTTGAATAAAATATTCAAACTAAGATTATATGATAATTAATATAAATAAATTGTAACATTTATTTAATTAATTAAGAAATGAATATGAAAAGGTGATTAAATATTTAATCGAAATGAAATCATGAACAATATAAATAAATTATTTAAATTTATTTATACGTAGATAGAATCAAAAGATTTTAATTAAATATTAAAAATATTTAATTAATTACCAGACAATGTGATATGACCATTTTAAAGTGTATATTTAAACAAACAAGGTTATTTTTAGCCCAATGCCATGAGAATGCAAGTAAATTTTAACCTTGATAAGTGTAGAGGCAAGTTGTGTTCTTTTTAAGTCTGATTAATGCACATGCAAATCATTTTAAGCCATGATTATGAAATGAAAATTGTGGTTGTTGTTTGTTTGTTGCTAAAAAATAAGGTTCTTTTTAACCCAATGCTATGAAAATGTGAGTATATTTTAACCATGATTGCAAGTTGTGGTTTTTTTTTATTAATTAAAAGTGAAGGTTCTTTTTAAAATGAACAACAAAATAGGGTTAATATCTTGCTCCATCTTGCCACACGTTGCCAACAGAATATCAGTACCTAGAAAAACCCTAGCCTATTGAACCAAAAAGACCAAAAACTAGAAATACTTATAGAAATTTAAAGAAAACCCTAAATAGGTAATCACAACTCATGGTAGTGATCAAATGCATCCTAGGGACTTCGATTGTAGCTCATAGGATGTTTATTGTGGTTCACACTAAGAGATGCGGCTTGAATTTTTGATAGTTGAGGTGAACCTGAAAGGCGATTGCAGTGAACGACAGCTAGTTGCATCACACAAACCCTAACCTATAAAATATCTAAAAATATACCAAACATGAGTAATCCAATAATTCCTACAACTTAACCCTAAAGTTAAATTGATAAACTAGAAGGCTAAAATGACTTAGATTCAGAAAGAAAAACTAGAAATTAAACATCTAAATGTTCCCTAATGCAAAGCAGTTGTGTCATTTCACTTGCAATTGCGTCATTCTAGATTTTTTTATTGTTTCAAACCGTACCTAAAACTTGCAAAATTAAAAATCTATACAAAATTTGTAGAATGTTTTCCCTTCACATTGGGTTCACCAAATGTAGCAAGGGAAAATTCCAAGTTAAGCAATACAAAGCATAAACAAAACCCTAGCTAACAATGAAGCACAAAGGGACCATAAAGCATAAACAAATGAAATATTTCACCAAAACCCTCATGCATTCCATGAATCACCTTCATTGCACTTCTCCATTTTGCTATAATATAATAGTTGCCCTCAGATTTCTCTTAAGTATGTAAATATGGCTTAATGACAATATCAAAGAGAAATATCAAAGATTCCAAATGACTATGGATGCACTAATCTCTCTCTAAGATTTACAAGATGTCTAAGATGAAAAAATGACAACAATAGAGCCCTTTTATAGGCAAGCCAATCTTGAATGAAAGGCTGAGATTGAGAGACAATTAATCGATGGTCAAGATTAAAAGATGAGGTATGGAATAGGGTTAGGGATAATTTGGAGAAAGCAATAAAGATGAATGGTCAAGATTAAATTAAAGATAATTTAATTGACAGTGGAGGTTAATCAAGACGTGGATAGATAAGGACTTGATGTAGAAGATAAGATCGACATAGAAAAAAGTGCTTTGTTAGAGAAAATCAAATCTTTTTAAATTTAAGTGGCCAATGAATAATTGAAAAATAAAGATATTATTTAATTAAAGAGGAATATGAAAAGGGAGGAATCATTTTGAATTAAATAATGATTTAATTCAAAATTCAAGACATCAGATCAAATAAAATTTATTTAATTAAAGAGAGAAAAGGCTATCGAATAATCAAATAATTATAAATATAGTGGAAAGTGACATAGAAATTAAATAAATAAGTGCATTTATTTAATTTTAGAGAGAAAATAGGTTCAATTAGTGATGTAATTAAATAAATAAAATTTATTTAATTAGTCGAAGAGGAATAAAGAATGAATTAATTAAATAATTAAAATTAAGTAATTAATAGAGGACATATGACTATAGGGAATAACTAAATAATTAAAATTATGAAGAAATTACGAGTCACAGACCTAGGAAAATTTTTAGTGTCTACACCTTCCACTTACCATAAATTCCCAAACTTTCCCGACAATGACACTGAAATTACTATACCATGTGATCCTAAACCTTTCTAGTATTGTAGTAACTTGAGAGGAACCACTAAATTTCAAGTTCCCATTAATCGAGAAGCTTCATCTTCTACCTCGTCATACTACATTGATCCATATTCCCTCATCAAACCATCCACTCCATTCACCACACCTTTCAAACCAAAGGTCCAGATACATGATAAGGGATGTGGGGAATACAACATGGAGAGTTTATTTTGTGTTGGAAAGCTGCCTAAATCACCAAAGTCTTATGGCAAGCCTCATCCTATTAAACCTAAAATCATTATCCACAACCCTCCTACCACCTTCATCAAGTGAGGGGAATTAAGAAAGGAACCTATATGTGAGGATATTTCTACATGAATTTGAAAAGATGTTTAGAAGACATTAAGCCTAAGAAGTTATCAATTGAACAATATCCAAAAGAGTTTTAGATTATGAAGCAACAAGGATATGATGGACATAATGGTCTTGGTCTAAATAAACATGGAATGGTGGAACCAATACTACCTCCTCGCTTACCAAAGAGCATTGGGATCTGAGGTATGTACCATCAAAAGTGAGTCCTCCTAGTACTAAGTTTCCTTTGAGTAAGAATGTCAATGTTTCAAATGAAATTGAGACATCTGAGGAATATGATACTGAAACCGATTCTAATGAGTGAGAATGGGATTCCTACACATCCAATGAATATGACCTAGTCAAGATATTTCAAGAGTTTGACTTATCCTCCCCAACCAATATCATGGAAATCAATATCCAGATTGATTCCTTTTGGGATCCTAACTAAGCCTCTTTTACCCACAACTGATAGATTGGTACCAACATGGACCACCAAGTTTATACACATTTGAGAATGTTGAAGCAATTATTGACTTCATGGGACTTCGTGAAGGAATACCAAGTGGGGATCATCAAGTTGGTTTCATCATAGATCTTGACAATAAAACATACTTTGGAGAGTCTTCTCCTCCCTCTAGTCACAAAAATGAGAAAAATGAGAAAAATAAAAATAAAAAGAATAGGTCTCTAGGTGAAAACTGAAAGGTTCCTTTAGACCAAGAAAAATTAAAAAAAAAGGATGTGTCTAAAGGTGAAAAATTCTCTGAGGCACCTAAGGATGGGGGGTTGGATAGTCTCCCTATTGACCGAGAGAGATTTTCATTTCTTGTAGAAGAATCAGAGGAAGTCAATCTTGGAACAAAGGACAATCCTAGACTCATTCAGTTTTCAACATCTTTGACCACTAAAGAAAAACTGGAGTTCACTACATTTTTTCGGAAAGAAAAATTAATTGTGCATGGTCATATGTTGATATTCCTGGATTGGACCCCAAAAATTTTCTACATCATCTACCATTGATTCCAAATGCTAAACTAGTTAAGAAAAAATTGAGGAAAATACACCCACAAATTGCACTCCTAGTAAAGGTTGAATTGAAGAAGCTTTTGAATGTTGGATTTATTCATCCCATAGACTATGTATAATGGATATCCAATCCTGTTCCTATCACAAAACCAACCAGTGGTATCAGAGTGTGCATAGAATTTAGAGATCTAAATAAATATTTTCCTAAAGATGATTTCCCATTGCCTAATATAGACATCATAGTAGACCTCATAGGAGGATATGAGATGTTATCACTTATGGATTATTTTTCAAGATACAATTAGATTAGAATTGCCCCTAAGGATCAACACTAAACAACTTTAACCTGCACTTGGGGTACCTTTTGTTGGAATGTTATGCCTTTTGGTCTCAAGAGTGTTGGAACAACATATCAAAGAGCTATGGCAACCATTTTTCGTGACTTCATGCATATATTTATGGATGACTATGTTGATGATTTATTGAAAAAATCCGTAACAAGAGATGGTAATCTAGCAGTATTAGATAGGATATTCAAAAGGCTAGAAGAATATAAGGTCAGGATGAATCTATAGAAGCGTGTATTTGGAGTCCAACCAGGAAAACTCTTGGGATACATTGTCTCTCATAGATGAATTGAAGTTGATCCCAAAAAAGTAAAAGAAATCATAAAAATTCCACCACCCACCAACATTAGTCAGTTGAGAACTCTACAAGGAAGATTGTAGTCAACCCTAAGGCTCATTGCCCAGTTAGTAGACAAGATTCACCCATTTCAACATTTTCTATGCAAAGGAGTTCCTTTCATATGGATTGAATGTTGTCAAGATAAATTTCAACAAATAAATGATTATCTATTGACTCCAATTCTCATGCCTCCCATTGATGGTAGACACCTAATCTTATACATATCAACCACCACGTCTGCATTGGGGGCATTACTAGCACATAATGACAATGATGGGAAAGAGAGAGCTATCTACTATATTAGTCATACTCTTGTAGGATATGAGCTTAACTATAGTCACATTGCTCAAGCATTCCTTATAGTTTTTTTTTTTGTGCAAAAGCTTAGACATTATATACTAAACCATCACACAAATTTGATAGCCAAGATTGATCCTTTGAAATATCTATTGAGAAAAGCAACTTGGACAAGTCAACTAGCAAAGTGGGTCATGATCCTAAGTGAGTATGAAATAGAATATGTTGATCACAAGACAATAAAAGGAAAAGTGATATTTGATCAACTAGCAGGTGCACCAATGACAACAGATCATCCTCTAGACTCTTAATTTCCTAATGAATCAATCTTTGCAATAGAGACTCCTAAAACATGGAAATTATACTTTCATGGGTCTTATACAAATCATGGTTCAGGGGCTAGTATTATTTTTATCACACCTCGAGAGGAATCCATTCCTATGTCACATAGAATAGCATTCTTGTGCATGAATAATATGGCTAAGTACAAAGCATTGTTGACATGACTCTAAATGGAAATGAAAGATCTTCAATTCTATGGTGATTCATAGTTGGTTATCCATCAATTTAATGATGACTATGATATGAAGGATGCGAATCTTACCCCCTACAAGTGCATGGTGGATAGTTTTAAGTTATACTTCAATGCTGTTTCTTTTGAGAAAATTATGAGGATTCAAAACAAAGTAGTTGATGCAATGGAAACCATTGGATTTCTCTTGGATATTCCTAAAACGCCTCGCAGTATGAGTTCTTGGTGGAACAACTATTGATCCTTACATTTTAGGTCCTCGATTCTAAACTCATGTGTGAACTTGTTGGTCTTGAATCTCCTTGGTACAAATAATTTTATAATTACCTACATGACTAGATTATCCCTTTTGACTTATCCAAAAACCAACACAAGACCTTTATTCTACAAGCCTCCAAATATGTCATCATCAGTGATACCCTTTACCATCATAGCCTAGATAGCACCCTCCTAAAATGTATCAATTCATATGAAGCACAAACATCCTTATAAGAGGTACACAATGGTATCTATAGAGCTCACTTTTCTAGTCCTACTCTAGCTAAGAAGCTTATGTGAATGGGTTAGTATTGGCCTATAATGGAATGTGATTCCTACCAATTTACGAAGAAATGTCACTAATGTCAGATACTTGGAGATTTTGTACATGCATCTACTTAGGAGCTTCACCTGCTTACATCACCTTGGCCATTTTCTAAATGGGGACTCGACCTCATGGGAAGGATTCACCCTACCTTTGCTAATGGTCATAAGTTCATCCTTGTTGCAATTGAATATTTCACTAAATGGATTGAAGCCATTTCGATGACCTACATTACTTGTAAGAAAATATCTAAGTTCATCCTCAATTACATCATATGTCTGTATGGTGTTCTCCAATCTATTGTCATGGATAATGGTCATCCATTCAAAAATCAAGATGTCCACGAATTATGTGAGAGGTTCCATATCCAACATCATTTTGATACTCCATACTACCCCCAAGGAAATGGTCAAGTTGAGGAATCCAATAAGACCATACTTAAAATCTTAAAGAGGATTTTTTATCATGTTGGTTGTGATTGGCATGTCCAACTCAATCCTACATTATGGGCCTATCACACTAGCACTCACACTCCCACAAGAGCCACCCCATATTCCCTCATCTTTGGATCTGAAGCCATTCTTCCTATTGAGGTTGAGTTACCATACTTGAGGGTATTTATTCAACAATTTATTGATGAAGAAGAGTATTGTATAGCCTATTGGCATGAGCTATAGCTATTGAATGAAAAGAGATAGAATTCCTTAACTCATTTGTAGGCATACCAGAATGTCTTCGGTGAAGTTATAATAAGAAAGTTTGAGTCGAGTACTTTGACATTGGTGACTTGGTCTTGAAAGAGAATCCTAAGAATCAAATGGATCAAGAAAATCTTGGAAATTTTGATCCCACTTAGTTGGGTCCCTACATCATCACAACAACATATGGGTTTGGTGTGTATCAAATTTCTACTCTTGAAGGTGAACCATTACTAGAGCCTATCAACAACATGCACCTTCACCTGATACTATACATAGCTTCCATAGAATCCCATCAAAAGTCAAAAATAAAAGGTCAAAAATAAATAAAAATGTCACCCTAATGAAAACCTAGCAAAAAGGAATCTTAGTGATACCAAAAAACATAGGAAAAAGTTAAAAAAATAGTAAAGAGAAATAATCTATCTAATACTAAAAACCACCTTGGTGGTGCATTAGATAAGTACCATGGTGAAAACTTGGCAAACAGGCGCCATGTGTAGTCAGTCTTTGTGAGCTATCATGTACCATAACTCTATGTAGTTTTTCACCTCCCCCCACCCATCTGTCACTTATCATAATAAAGCTTTTTCATCCTTCTCATGGCCTGAGAACCATTGAAATTTAGTTTCCTTCACCTTTCATGATATAGTGACATCTATCAATCCTTTTTCCCATAATAAGTTGGTCCTATACTTGGCTGGGGGAAATTCCTTGACTTGCATCTTTATGGGATCCTAAACATGGTATCAACTTTTAAAAAATTAAAAATCCAAAAAATAAAATAAGAAAACATCAAAAAATCTAAAAAAATTAAAAATAAGAAAATGTCAAAAAATAAGAAAAATTAGAAAATGTAAAAAATCCAAAAATCATAAAACATTAAAAATCCAAAAACATAAAACATTGAAAATCCAAAAAAAATCGTAAAACATCAAAAATCCAAAAAAAAACTTATAACATCAAAAATCCAAAAAAAAAACATAAAACATCAAAAATCCAAAAAAATCAGAAAACATCAAAAACTCAAAAAATAGAGTTAGTGTATATGTTAGTTCGAGTCCAATCGAATTGCATTGCCTTTGTGACTTCACGTAGGCAATGCCATCTTTTGATGATCCCCCGAGGCACTAGATCAGTCCTTTAAGGTTTTTTCTAAGTCAATTCAATCATGATTCACAACATAATAATGAGTTATCCATGGTCAAAGTCAGTTGAACTATGATGCCTCTATGCCTATCTTTTGATGAGCCCATGAGGAACTAGGCCAATCCCTTTTGGTTTTTCAGGTCTATCTTGGTCTACTATCATTGTCCTATAATAATTTGTCCCTTGCTAAGGTCAACACTTCAGAAAAAAACATATATTTAATCTTAAACCAAATCATGAATCAATAGATCAACCATCAAGCTAGTCTTCAATCCAAACTGGTCAATTCCCTAATCATCAATACCTATCAATTCAATGGTCTTATACAAAATATGGAATTGTCGAAACTAGACTCAATGTCTTATATGACTTGCCTTATCCTATCTTTTGTCTTATTTAGGATGTGTCTTTCCTGAAGTCAGACATTGTCATTTGTCAACCCTATCATTTTCCTTATATAGGATGTCTTTCCTAAAACTAGGCATAATCAATCAATCAATCAATCAATTTCATCAACCAATCAATCAATCTTGTCATTAAGTCAATCAATCAATCTGGTCAATCAATCAATTTGGTCAATCAATCAATCATGTCAATCAAACAATCTCATCATTCAAATCAATCTAGTCAATTAATAAATCGATCAATCTTATCAGTCAATCAATCAATTGGTTAGTCAATCTCATTAATCCTATTAGCAAGAAAAAAATCTAAATGGCTATTGACTCTATTTTTCTTGTTGGTATTATCTTTTTTTTTTTCTTTGGTCATGTTACTAGCCACCTCAAGGATGTCCCAAGAAGGATTTAGAGGAGTGATGATGGATCATGATCTCCTTTTCTTTTGATTTTTGTTTGTGGTTTGTCTTGACAAAAAGACTGGGGCAATTTGGTCCTTAGTATGAGTCATGGAATTCCTCATCTACTAAGTGTCTATTTTCACAAAGGAATAACATTGTACACCTTGGTCTATGTCATACCGTGGTGTTTATTATCCATTTTCTATAATTTTACCACCCAATGATGATAAACATACAAGTTTGGCATCAATCAAGCAATAATATCAATCCCTTTTCATTTGACTAACTTTTCACTAACATCCATCTTCTCTTCACTCAATTTTCTTCTATCCGTAGTCATCCTGATGGCATCCTATGACACACAAAAATATCTTGCATACAGTCATTTTAGAAGCATCATGGCATCATTATGAGCATATTAGATCATCCATTCACATTAGAAAATACAAAAAACATAGATAGCATCTCATCATGATGAATCATACATGCATCATATGTCATAATCATATAAGTACCATCATGTATACATAAATCATTAGCATACATCTCATTTCACACATCTGGAATAATCATCACATGCATATCACATTTACATATCACAAAGAAATCATCCATATCATTGGATTTACATAAATCATCCATATTCATAATCCATATCCATTATCCATATCTTTGCATTTGTATGCATCATACATATCCTTATTGCATCATATCATAATCATAAAGCATCCATAACATCATAAAGCATGCATCACAAGTGCATCCATATAAGCATCATAATCATAGAAAACCATCCTACATATAGAACACATAAATATAAAAGTAAATCATGTACATCTAAAATCCATCATAGCAATATAGATTAAGTGTATTTATTTATACATCATAAGATAGAGAATCATACATAAGCATAAATTGTACATCATACATCCATAATGAATTATAACATAAAGAATCATCTCATAATCATATAAATGTATAATATCATAATAGTATAATCCACCACATAGAAACATGCATAATAAATAACACATCATGTAGTCACCACAAAAATCATGCATCTTGTATATATCAAAAATAAATGGCCCAATACAATATCAAGGTGAATCTCAAAAAATGAGCTCATAGGCTCAATCAAAAAAATACATGTTAGTGTTTAATGTAATGGAAAGTCTAGCTAGTTCTCCCCCTATTGCTTGATGGGGATGGTCTTGTGGGAGGCTACCTATCATGTGGCTAATGGGAACCTGAGGCCCCATGTCCAGATCCTGATGACTGATGGTATGGTGAAGGTCATGGCTAAGAGACACCATTGTTGCTTTGAGTCTGTCTTGAATGAGACTTGCTCTGTGACCTACTCATCACCTTTGAAAAATTAGGATCTCTTCACTCAAGAGGCACCCCTCTCTAATACAATTCCTTGTAATACTTCTCTCCTCTAATGGCCCTCCATAGCTCTCGAGAAAAAAAAATTGTCAATCCATTGCATCTACTAATGAAGTCTATGGCACTCAGCTCTACCCTCTATGCTTGAATCACAACTATGTCCCTCTTGGCCCTTACCTAATGTAGCTATGACTATGCAGCCTGTATTTGTTCCTATAGCTTGGCCACCTATCCTCTGCATCCTCCATCACCTTGATGATAGGGATCTCCTACAATCCCTCCTCCATCACCACTCTCTCCCTCTCCTCCTCTCTATACACCATCTTCTCATCCCTGCCGACCTCACCCACCTCAAAATCTATACCAATGTCGACATATACTCTGACCTCCTCCTCTTGCCTCAGTCCTTCCTTTGTTGTCACCTCCTCTTGATAAGGAGGAACATCCGTAATTCCCTCCTCCTGACAAGGATCTTTTGCTACCTATCAACTGTCATCTCGCCTCAGTAACAGGGTGGATGTTCATCCTTGCCTCTACCTCTCCCTCCC
The DNA here is from genome assembly GCA_007258455.2 of Sequoia sempervirens. Taxonomy (NCBI): domain Eukaryota; kingdom Viridiplantae; phylum Streptophyta; class Pinopsida; order Cupressales; family Cupressaceae; genus Sequoia; species Sequoia sempervirens. Next base: position 12,282 of record VDFB02387686.1, on the reverse strand, counting down.
CTACCTCCTCCATCCCCATCATCCCCTTCACCTCCTCGACCTCATCCTTGGCCCCGAAGCCTATCTCTTGGACCTCTCCCATGCCTCTATACAGGCGTAGGTTGAATAGGTTATATCAATGGAACTTCCCTATGTTGTTCCCACCCAGTGTCATACTCGAGTGTAGTACCCACATCTGTAACCTCTACCTAGCACCCCATTGAGTTGGTTGTAGTCCATCTATATCTTGATTTGTAGTAACAACAAGAATCATAGCTCCCCATGGTTGAATCTCTCTACTAGATTGTGTGAACTTTGAAGTACCCATGGGAAATCCATTGTCACTCCCCAAACAGTCATGAAACTCCCTTTGGAAGATATTGCTCTATAATGTGTTGACTTTGAATGGTCCGACCAATTAGGTACCAAGTTTCATGGAGATATATGTAAAGTGATCATCATCATCATCTACAAACGGGGTGCAATCCTTGTATAGTCTCTAGATAAAGGAATCTAAGATATCAATCATATGTCGCCATTATCCAATGTCACCAACATGAGTCTGTGTGACAACATCTCCATACATAAACACATAAGGAAAACTTTCCCCCAGTTGTCTCTACACAGGCAGTTAAAACACTATGATATGCTCCCATGCCCATACCATCAAAAGAGTAGTGTCATAGCTAATGGACTATGCATCTAAATAAGCAACATTGTGCAATTGGAAGTACAACATAGCAAGCATAAAAGCCCCCCAAGCATACACCATACTCCAAGTTAGCATCCCAACCAACATCTCCCCCCATCCGACTAGAAATCCATGTCCCCATTGATCAGGGCACAAAACTCCACCAATCAAACTACAAAGGATAATAATTAAGAGATCATATCTCTTTGCAAGCACATCCCAGTGGATCTCATACTCCTTGAATCTAAGCTCTATAATGTCCTCATGATTGAAACCACTCTAAATAGCACTATACTTGTGCTTAGGATCATAAGATACATGATTTCCTTGAATCAAAAGTCTACGAATCTGCCACGCTTCCTCTAAAGTTATAGTGGCCTCCCCTATGGGTAAATGAAACTAGCTAGTCTCTGAATGCCACCACTTGGCCAATATAGTCAGTAAGCCCCTATTATCCTAAATCACGGGCATGAAGGTAACATAGTATAATCCAAGGTTGTGTAACTAATATCTCTCATCATCCTCCAGTCACTCTCGCAGTCTAAAGGTCGTAGGATGGCTCTCCCAAGTATATATAGGATCTAGTGCCACCTGTGATCACAAGAAAGCACACTATGTCAATTAGAAATTCCAAGCAAACCTATTTGACCTTGATCACAAAGAAAATTTTATCTAAATCTAGGGAAAAAATTTAAACAGTCAAATGCATCACACTAACTAGCATATGCGGCTCAAAAATTAAATCTGTCGCTAAATCTGCATATGCGGTTCAAATTTACAAATGCGTCGAATCCCTGTGGACATGTGGTCTTCCAATCAAATGTGGTGTACAAATATAGTTTTTGCATCTCACTATTACACATGTGTTGCTTGAGCCATCGCATATGGCTCACAATGCACATGCATCATTTAATCCTTCAGTTGCATCACACAATTTCACATACATCATGAAAATCAATTTTGGGTCCACCATTGCAATTGCATCACACCAAGTAGATGTAGCAAACCACATCCACTTGTAGTGAAAGCAATAGCAGATATAGAGAACTTCTTGCACCATATCTACTTGCCTAAATCTAACCCTAAAAACTAGCAAACATTGAAAAAATTATGAAGCATGGAAGGTGTACATACCGCATCCCTTGAGCCCTCTGGTCATTTGTAGGCCCTGACTCTAAATTCATGATGCACAACATGTGGTATTGGAGACATTTTGGTAGTAGCTCCGCAACAGGTTTTCACTCTAGCTCACTATTCACTCAAGGTTAAAATGCACAAATGACCTTTCTACCTAGAAAATTTTGATTTATACCCTCCTAAAGTGGGAATTTTACCTCCCTTTTTAACTATCTATGTCAAATGTTGAGTACCAAACCCTAAAGTGAACATCCTAAAGGTCCATAAACTATTTTTTTTGTAGCCTTTCAAATTTGCTTTTCGGAATAATTTCTCAAATTTTTCAAAAAAATTTAAAAAATTCCTAGGGGGCATAGGTCTATCCTATCTTCACCAGGGCACACTGGGGCATAGTCTAAGCTGAATTTTCCTATTTATTCTTAGTTACAACATTCAAACACATTCACATTATATCAAAGAGGGGGAAAATGTAGACTAAAATATGTCTCAAGCTTGCAAATGCCATTTTTCCACATTGATTCCCTTTCTTCTCAACATAATTGAATAATTTTAATTATTTTGATTATCTTCTAAGGTCACATTCCTCTATTAATTAAATAATTTTGATTATTTAATTAATTAATTTCCTTTTCTTTATTCTTCCTTCGATTAATTAAATTCTCTTTTATTTAATTATTCATTATTCAGTGTTCATCTATAGTTAAATAATTATTTTAATTATTTAGCTATTCATTTAACCTTTTCTCTCCATTAGTAAATAACTAATCTAATTTAATTATTTAATATCTCTATCCCATTTCCTTCATGCTTAATTAAATGGTTTTACATTAATCATTTTTATTAAACCCTCATTTCCCTCTTCTTCCATAAATAAATAATCATTTTGATTATTTAATTCCCCACATCCTCTCCCAAATTTAAATCATATGATTATTTTATTTATTCCACTTTCCCCCCACTTTCTCTTTGAATCTCCACCATTGATCACTTTTGGTCTTCTTTCAATCTTGACTGTATATCCTTAAAAAATCCTAACCCTGCCTCATTGTGGTCCATGCAACCTTGATCGTTGATCTTGGCATCATTTTGTCTTTCGATCTCAACCATTTGTTTGAGTAGCTTTCATATAAAAGAGAGTTGTATTCCTCATTCCAACCTTACAACCACAATCTCCAAAGTTTATTTCTAGTCACTATCTTTCTAGTCACTATGAAATCATTGTCACTTGCAGGTACTTGCATACAATGAAATCTGGCGGAAAGCTTGCACACACAACAAAATGGAGGAGATGCAAGGAAGATGAATCAAGTTTAGCATGGGAGTTTGATTTAGCTTTGCTTTCATTTTATTTCCTTTGCTATTTTGTACTTTCTTGTTTAGATTTGGGTCATTTTGGTTTAGATTTGAGTATTTTTGGTTGCTAATGTGAATCTTTACCTTTGATTATGATTGAAACCCTATCCTACATCTACATTTGGATGATAAATCAAACTTAGTTTAAGAAATCAAACCACCAAAACAAAAATTCTCCTGTATATGTTAACTCATTTCATGAGAGGTGAGATTGAGTATATATAAGGAAAAATTCAATCGACTTCTTTACAGAGAAGAAACTAGTTTGAATGTTTAGGATGAGAGGCTACATCATATCAAGATTTTAGATGAAGCCAAAAGTATTCAAGATTCCAACTCTTCTTTAGTTGTTGGCTACACAAGTAACTATTTTTTCTTGCCTCTGCCTACACTTTCATTCACAAATCAATATACAACTACAATGATTATTAATTTATATAAACCCTTATTTAGCCAATTGATATCTCATACATCATACTGCACCCCATCTATAAACATAACAAATTGGGATAGATCACACACATCATTAAGGATTTCTAGTTACAATAAAGATGCCCAAATGATGAAAAGAGGGAAAAGAATGGAAATCATTTGACCATTATTGACAGTGACAAACTCTAATTTCATGTTCTTTATCTTACATGCCATTAGATTTAAAAACCTTAAAAAGATGGTTGTGGCATGGCCATTGGTACCTATTTAATTTTTCAATCATTCGCACTTCTATTCTCTCATCCACATGCACTCTACATGGCTAGGAAAAGACACCTTTTAGGATTTCAATTGTGCAACATGTCAATGAGAATTGACCTATATAAATTTGTGTAAGGAAAGCTAGATGTGGAAGCAACTCTTCTAACGTCAAAACCTCAGGGAAGAATGCAGATATACCTTTTAAATTTTATAGTTACAGTCCAAATAAGATGCACTAGAAAGAGATTACTAAAATGAAGAAATAGACAAACACATATGAACACCAGATATACGGGGAAAACCCTTACGGGAAAGGCTTCAATCTGTGCTAGCATGTCGGTGAGACACTAACTGTGTCTCCCTGATGCCACACAACTTAACATTCGATATTGCCAAGAGTCATCTATTAGAAAGATGTTGTACTGAGTCCAGAAGACTATCGCTAAGACTTCCTTGTGTTGCTAAGACCTCATAGCGAAGCTCTTCACATGTATCGCTATTGGTGAAACATCATACTGAAGCTCCATAAGTCACATAGACATGAGTGTTCACATCGGCAAGACAATCATCTTTTGCTAAGAGAACATACTAAACTTCTAAGACTTTCCCCAAAGACTTCAAAAGAAATGTTGTCGGCGAGACTTCGTTCATCGCTGAGACTTCACACCGAGACCTCCTTCATTATCCCAATGACTTCAATGCAAAACCGTTCGACAAGACATCACACATCAGTAAGACTTCTCACCGAGCCATCGCATGTTACTCTGAATGTATACTATCGGTGAGACATTCCTATTGGTAAGACTTTTTACCGAACACCCAAGACTCTGCCTGAAGGCTTCAACAGAAACACTATCGGTGAGACATTCATATCACTAAGAGCTCACACCGAAGTAAGCCTTTTGGCCAAGGGTCTCCCTGATATACGATATGAATGGCCTGTCGGCCAGAGATCTCCACTCGGCATAGGGTTACAATGACAGTCACAAGTCACAGCGATAAGCTCCTTCGACATGACTTAAACATTGTCTTGGTGACCTATTCAAACCATAAGATCCAAAGCTGCTAGTCAGCTAGACCCTAAGCATGTCATACTGACTTGCCTCTCTTATAGGTTTCAACCTATGAGATTGAGGCATATATTTTCCAACAATTTGAAATGTGCAACACTTTATCACACAAGCATCTCTTCATTAATTGCTTCCCCAAGCTCTAATACGATAAGTTGGAAAATATGAAGGATCAAGTGTATTTCATTGATGCATAGCAGGGTATTTATACAAACAAAATAAGGTGAGTGGTTGAATGAAATAATTATAGATAGTTAACTGTATACACCCACCACTACAATGTAATAAAAATACTATGCTAACAATTTTGCTTCTCCTCTATAAACTTCTTACGCATGGCCTCATTTCCTCCAAAAATTATATCACCAACATACACAACCACAATAAGGATTTGATCTTTCTCAACTTTGAAGTAAAGGTTGATGTCTGCAAAACCCTTTTTGAAACCCTGCTACAGTATCTGTCTAATCTTGCATACCAAGTTCTAGGAACCTGTTTGAACCTATATAGTGCCTTCTTCAACTTGTAGACCATACCAAGATCTAATAACTGAGAACCCTTAGATTTTTCAATGTACACTTCTTCTAACTCACCATTCAAAAATGTATACTTTACATCCATCTGATATACCTTGAATTATTTATGTGTTGCAAAAGTGAAAAAAATCTTAATAGCCTTCATTCTTGCTACTAGATAAAAAGACTCTTGAAAATCTATTTCTTCCACTTGTGAGTAGCCTTTACACACAAGCCTAGCCTTGTTTCTGATAACTTCTCCATCCTCATTCAATTTGTTCCTGAAAAACCCATTTAGTTCCTATAACATTCTTGTTTGATGGTCTTGGGACTAGTTCCCATGTCTAATTCTACTTAATTTTTCTTAGTTCTTATTCCATAACATTGATCCAATTTTCATCTTTGCATTCTTTAGTAACTATTTTAGGTTCTATCTTAGAGATTAGACAAAAATTGACCCATTCTCCTGCCATAGCATCTTTTCTTCTTGTTAGCACACCTTTTCTCTTGTCTTTAATTATTTGGTCTTCAAAATGATTTTTCTACACATACTTAGGAGTCTTAGTGATATTTTTTGTAGCTTCTTTCTCTTTCACTAGCATCGCTTTTTCTTCTTCCTTGGAAAGAGGTTCATTAGATTCATACCCTTCTATCAATATTGAGCTCTGATGTGATTATTCATCTACTTTGAACTTGAACTTTTATTATCTTGTTTAGTCTCTTGTTGTAGCAGCTATATGCCTTGCTCTTTGTAGAGTATCCAAATAAGATTCCTTCATTTGATCTTGCATCAAAATTTCCTAAGTTTTCTTCATCCCTTATGATACATTTTCTTTCAAACACTTTGAGATATTTCACAGTAGGATTTTTTCCATAGGATAGCTCACAGGGGATCTTTAAAATATTCACTCTTGCTTGACCTCTATTGAGAATGTAAACTATGGTATGAATAAATTATCTCCAATAGACATCTGATAGATTTTCTTCCTTCAACATGGTTCTTGCTGCCTCATCAATTGTCTTATTCTTCCTCTCCACAACCCCATTCTACTATAGAGTCCTAGGAGCTAATAAATGTCTTTTTATCCCATGATCTTCACAAACAATATTAAACTCATTTGAGGTGAACTCTCCACCTCTATCAAATTTTAAGCACTTGATTTTAAAATCATTTTCATTCTCAACCATAGATTTAAATGCTTTAAACTTATTTAGAGCTTCTGATTTTTCTTTGAGAAAAGTCACCCAAGTCATTCTAGAGTAATCATCTATTAACAACACAAAACACTTGTCACCTTAAGGGCTTCTTGTTCTAGTATGTCCACATAGGTCTATATGCTCCAACTCTAAAAGGTTTGTAGTAGAATGTTTCTTACTTTTTGTAGAGGAGGGGGACTAAATGCTCAAGACCTAAGGTCATGGGAGGGTCTAGAACAATCAACTACCCTGATCTACCTCACACTAAAGGATTGTTTAAGATAGGTTTGATTTTTGAGGAAGGTGTAAAGGAAAGACAATTGATCTACCTCTCTCCTTTTGTCAACCTGAGAGTTTAGGAAGTTAGGTGAGCAAGTTTCTAGAATCTAGACTATAACTTAGGCAGCTCTCTACTAAAGGACTCCAAACATAGAAGACAAACAACAACACGACACGTTGGAGTCCTATTCATGCACTAGCATCTGTATGAATAGAGAACATAAAGTATTGTCTAATAACTCAAAAAAATCTACTATCAACCTGATAAGTGTAGTTTGAGATAGTGACACAAAATAAAAAGCAACCAAGCTACTAAAATAACAAGAAGAATACTTTAACTTGATAAATAAACTAATTATGAATAAAATCATGAGAAAGGATAGTAGAAATCCAACTTATGGCTAGTCCAACCTCCTGCAAGCTCCACATGAACTTAATACCTATACATAGAAGAACAGGGAAAAATGTTGGGGCTACTTTGGGGCTTGCCACAATCAGACCCTCGCTTTGGTGTTCCCACCTCAATAGATAGCCAGAATAGCAATGATAGAGAAAGGATGATAAAGAAAGTATTAAAATGGAAGTACTTTGTGCTATGCTAACAATAATATGCTATGAAAATAATACAATGATGCTAAATGAATGGATATCACCTTCCCAACAAGATGCTCTCAAGGAATGTGAAGGAAGATGTGAGCTCACAAGCTTTTGAATGCCAACGTTTCCACAACAATGAGAGGAGTGAAACCAATAGTGTCAACTTGGAGCATAAAAAATGGTGAAAATGTTGTGAATGAATTGTGTATAATGCTCAAGAAGTTCAAGAAGTGTGAAGAAGATTTAATGAGTGTGTAGAAGATCAATTGAATGAGTGAGAGTGTTTTGAAGATGAAAGGGAGGACAAAGGAGCCATTCAAGGTCAGTTAAAGGGGTAGAGGCATTATGCTTCATCACTAATGGAGAAGTGTAATTCCTCTATATATTCCAAAGGTGGGAATCTTGTCAGGATGATAGCGTGTTGTGCAAACATTTGCATGTCACGCTCACATCCTTGATAGAAATTCCCCTACCAATGCTATAAAAAACTGCCAAATGGATGGAGAGAGGAGAGAGGATGTGGAATAGCATAATCGGGTTTGATTTTTGTAAGGTAAGGGGTGTGAATGAGGAATTCACAAGGGGTGAAAATTTACACCATTACATTTTTCTCCCACTGTAGTGAGCATATTTGCTACCAAATGCGAGGTAAAGGAGATTGAAAGAGTTTAAAGAAAGTATACTTGAACCGTCAAGGAAGCAGATCACAATCTAACACACCCAAATGTTCTAGAAGAGGAGATGGCTCCATAGGTACTCGATCCTAAAGAGAGTTGAACAAATGTGCAAAAGGTGATGAGTCTAGTTTATGGTTTAATTTTGGTAGAATTTATGATCTATTTTTTGAAGTTGTCATGGACCTTGATGTTTGAATGTTGATATTTCCTCAAAACCATAGACATTGGGCCTAATTTTATTTCTGTAAATATTTAATGACATTGACATGTTTTATGGACTATCTATGTTAATTCTACATGTGGATTAATGAATTTTCTTTAAGATAGTTATAGATATGAAATTATTGTGTGTACTAATATTGCCATGCATATATGATTAGAGGCCACTAAATTGAGAAGATTCCGCCATTTGGTCATTCACCATAACATTCAACAAGGGAATCATTCAAAGGTCAATGGAGGTTGACGATGAGAGATTCCTCATGCAAATCGAGTTGTAACCACCTTGTAAATGGTATTTATTGTTGTTGAGAAAATGCAGGTGTTACTACTGTGCTAAATTTGTGTTAAAAAAAATATATCTAACTATATTCCATGCATGCGTAACCATCTCTCCACTTTCTCCGCTTTCCCTAAAATGGCATCCTCCCAATTCATGGAGTTGACCACCTTTCTTAGTCAGTAGTATAAATAAGAGTCATATTCCCCTTCCTTGGAGGTTGCGTGATTTGATGATGTACTTGCATTCTTAGTTTTCAATAATAAAGTTACACTACTCTATTGTACTCATGTTTTCCAATGAATAAAATGAAGTTATAAGTCTGTGCATCTGAGTTTACATTAGTTTTAGAGGATACTCATCCAAGGGGGGCCACTTGGTGAGCATTTTTTCATTTATTTTAGTTTAGTTTAGTTATTACCTTTTGTTCAATAATTAGTTAAGAATATAGCACTGACTATTCTTGCCGCCAAAGCAGACATAGTAGTTTCCTATTTGTTTGCTCAGATTTTCATTTATGTCATGCATTTCAGCTTAGTATAGTTGTTGGTTGATGTTCAACATTTATATTATTCTTTTCCAAGCAATTTACTTTCAGCATTGTGTCTTTCTTAGCTGTAGAATTAAAATGGCTACTTTGGATTTCTAGTGCACATACTATGCCAACCCATTTCAAGTTTACATCCATGGGTTGACAAGTTAAATGCACCTTCATGATGATTGAAATGGCTATTCAGTTTAGATTTCCAATATTTGAATCACAAATGTAAGGGTTTAGTTGTTAAATCATTGTTGGAGGCCAACATTTTTGGCTCCGTTTCCGTGGATGGTGTCAAATTAGCAAGTTCTTTGGAGTCATTGAAAGTTTTTCTTGCTATAGTATTTCTGAAAATTGTTCTTAGTATACCCCTCATTTAGGAAAGTAATGACCTCCCTTATTCTTCACCAATTTTTTGTGTGAGTTGGCTAATAGTGAGTTGATACCGCATGCATAGAGGAAGGAGAAGAGATGCTTATGGGAGATTCCTTCCTAATAATATTGATCCATTCTAGCTAGGAGAGCTTCCAAATCTGCCAAGAAATGAAGAAGAAGAAGAACCATATCCTTTTGGTGATGCATTTCCTGATCTGACTAGTTCTAAAGTTTCCTCTGAAGACCAAAATCTGATTGAGAACCCTTTTTCTTTGGAAATCCATTAGGTAGGCATGGGTGATGCAAATAGAAACAAACCTAACCAACCATATTTTCCTTTCCCCATTGCTCATCAGAATGAAGTTGACAATCTCAAAAATATCCCTACTTCAGCCCTTCCTAAGTTCTATGGACTTGTTATAGAAGACCCTGACACTTTTTTGTTCGAGTTTGATATACTTTGTATTAGTTATGACTATACCACTGATGCTCATAGGCTTGAGCTATTTCCTACCACCTTGAAAGAGGTCACATTAAGATGGTTTATGAGCCTAGGCAGAGATATTATGGACACTTGGGAGGAAATGAAGACAAAGTTCCTTGAGAAATATAGGGACTATTGTAGGGGTAGTGACATGAGAGGAGATGACATTTTTAGGATGCAGCGAAAGGAAGATGAGAGCCTAGAGGATTACATTTCAAGGTTTCTTTTCTACTTACAAAAATCTCCACACTATACCCTCAACGAAGAATCACAAAAGTTGCTTTTCCTAAGAGGAATTAATGAGAGCTACATTTATTCCTTGGACCTGATGAAAGGAGGATATATTACCCAGGTTCCTTGGGAAGACATCAAGAAAATATTCCAGAACTACTCTAGGGAAACTTCAAAGAAAGGGGGAGCTTACCAATCCTTTATGGGTAAGTCATCTACTAGTGGAGTTTCAAGGATGAATATCACACACTTGCTGGTAGATTTCAAGCAAGCTATCATAAAAAATATATCTACTTAGTTGGATACACTTTAGGCCAAGAAGAAACAAGAGGAGGTAGAGGTAATATTGGCAAAGTATTCCCCCCACTACAGACAAAAGAAGGACTACAAATGCAAGATGGTAGCTAATATTAATAGTAAGTAGATTTCACTTGAGTTCAAAACAATCCAGATTGAAGAAGATCAAGTTTACTATGTTGAACAAAGGAGGCCATGAGCTCCAAGACAAGGTATGCCACTAGAGCCACTATCTTTTGTTGGGCCATATTTCAATTCTTATTCATCTGGTAACCAATGGAAACCCCTGTATCCATCCAATTATGGAGGATATCCACCATAGCCTTAGGGTAACCCTCCCAATGCTTGGCCCAATCATCAAAAATCTCCACCCCAGTGGCAACAACCTTAGGGGAATTGGCAGCAATTTCAAGGACATTGGTAGCCACCTCTAGGAAATTGGTAGCAAACAACTCAATGGAGGGGAGGACAACAATGGAAAAACTAGACAAATAGTTACATGCAACCACCTTCTCAGCCCCAAAAACCTACTATAATGCCTCCTCCTACTATCTCAAGCTCAAATCAACCTAAGCCTACTCAGCTACCGGCTCAGTCCACACCTAACCCAAATAACAAACCATAGTAGTAGCTAGTATACTTTGTTGATTCAAATCAATTCCCTTTATATGCTATGAGTGTGAGTGACATCCACTTGCATTCATGAACTACTTTACCAACCCCTTCCATGCCCATTATTACCAAGCTTCCTATGGAAGAGGAAGAGGAACCTCTGAATGATCCCATTCAGCCAAGTGCACCTAAAAATCCTGAACCAGCCCCAGTCAAGCAAACTGAACAAGAACCACCATTTCCTTTGAGATTGGAAGTTTCCAAGAAAAATGAAGAAAAGGAGGACACAACCTTTGACATCTTGGATCAACTAAAGCATATATGTGCCCAAATACCTCTATTTCAGGCCATAAAATATGTTCCCATAAATGGCAAAGCAATCAAGGAAGCATGCCTCAAGAAGCCAAGTAGGAAAAAGAAAGACCCCAATACGGTTCATGTGGTGGGATAGCTGGCTAACATCATGCTTGGGAAAGTGACTGTCCCTAAGTACAATGACCCAGGTAGTCCTGTGGTAGGAGTTGTTATAAATGAGATCCAAATAAAGAATGATCTAATTGATTTGGGGGAATAAAAAAATGTAATGATGGACATCTTGCAGCAACTAAATGTTGCAAGCATGAGATCTACTCCTACTATCCTGCAATTTGTTGATAGTTTTACTATTAAGCCTGATGTTATAGTAGAGGATCTTGTGGTAATTCTAGACTCCTAGGAGTACGCAACAGATTTCATTATTCTTTCTCCTAAAGTAACACTAGGTGGGTATCCTATTATTCTAGGAAGGCCATGGTTAGCAACTACAGATGCCTAAATTAGATGTGTGTTAGGTGACATGACCATTTCTGATGGGAAGAGCACCAAAAATTGTGTTCTTTATCCTCTTGCTCAACCATCCCATGATGAGGATAATTTTGTATGGCCACATGCTGGTGAAGAGGTCAAGGAAGTTAATTATGTGGCACAACTTATGATGTTAGGTAGATTTAGCTTCAATATGAAAATGAATTATTGGTAACATAATCTAGAACCATTGTGAAGTAGGGGAAACATCATCC
>VDFB02387685.1:0-20495 GCA_007258455.2 Sequoia sempervirens | reverse complement strand
TCATGGGTTCTTATAACCTCATGGCCTTACAATGAGAAATCAAGCAAAGAACAACAATTATCACACTATTTATAAATTCCTATTGCATTCACACAATATTTGATGATTAACTGAAAGCAATATTAATCCATTCCTTAAACAAAAGTTAACAATTCAACATCCATAACACATGAAGTGATGAAAACTTATAAATAACCCTTGATTATTTTGAGTCAAAAGATAGTGAATACAATATTAGAGAGAAAGATAGGTTGATATTCAAAATTAAAGAAATACACTGAGTATTTGAGTCATCTGTTGTTATTACAGAGAAAAATTACAACATTTCCTATATGTGCTATCAAATAGCTTAAACTATGCAAAATGAGCTTACAGAGATGAAAGATCAAAAAATTAGAATCCTTTGAATGAGGCTCAGGATTCCATTTTATAACATAAGGGAAGCAACAAGCAAATAACCTCATCCCATACCTTTTCGACAACCAAAATCTCAGATAGGACGCATAGGAATAAAAACATGGATCCAGCCATAGGTTGGGTAAACAATTATACTTTTCATTCCATGCCTTAAACATATCCTTAGAAGGCCAATCATGAGCTAAGATATTTTCCACGTTCTACAAATTTTGATGATACTTGGCATCAAGTAAAGCACTAGCCTCTCTACAAAAAAATTCCATCAATTGTTTTGCATTGACAATCCTATCTGAATAGAAACTACGTTGGTTTAAATCAACTCTTTTTTCTTTACAAAACAGAGGGAGGAGTGTGGGGATTACAATATTGAAACTATCCTTCCATTTCTCTATGGTCTTCAACTCCCCATTATCTTCTAATCAGCGGGGTGCAACCCTTTTGTCAATATTTATGAAAGAGTTCATTTTTGCATTTGCAGCTTCAATTATACTTTCCATATACCCTTTATGATTATGTGCCATCTTGACAATATCAAAAGTAAGATGGATACTACGTGGGGCATCAGATGTGTTTGTAGATCCCTTATACATACCTTCCAAAGATGTAAATCTAGGACTCCATATTTCAAATATACATTTGAGCCACTCTTGATCCCCACTTATTCTGGTAATGACATCTCTCAAATTTAGATATGACACACGAGTATCTTCCAACCTTCTTAAGATTTTAGACAATCTGTGCTCCAGGATGCACTTTGTAATGCACACATTCTCCTTTTGTTGAGTTTGTTGAGTATTCTTCAATTTCTCTTCTAGCATTTGAATCTTTTCTTTAAGCTCTTCATTTTCAATCATCACATGAGCATGAGGAACTATAGAAGAGGAGTCTACTTCATGCATACTTGCAAGAAGGGATGTTTTTTGAACCAATAATACTTGCTCTTGGTTGTAAGCTTTCATGAGATCATTATGTTCCTTCGATAATGTATTAAGTTTTTCTTGCAACCTTCAATCAATAGCTTCATTAAACTTGACAACATCTACCACTAATGCAACAGCTTCAGGGGCAAAGGTGCCAGATACCCTCTTTACAATCAAGCTCCCTTTGATATCCTTCAATGCTTCAGTGATCATAGGATTATTTGTAGTTGGGGAAAGGGCCCAGATTGCAAGGGCTCCCAATGTGGGTTGAACCTTGATCCCAAGGAAGCTTTTAACAATATTGTTAAATCTATTAGTGTTAAATGATAAGACACATTTGACATTCTCTGTTTGACAAGCCCATACAACAATTATTCCTGGTTGTTGAAGATTAAGTTAAACATAACTCAAGTTGCATCACTTTATTCTTCCATGTCCTCACTTTGTCTTGCTCATGTGTTCGTCCTTGGTGGAAAAAACTGGCTGACCCTCACCAAATGAGACTTGTAGTCATTTCCAAGAAAAACTTGCACCATGTCAAGAAAACTAGCAAACTATATTCCAATTTTCCAAGAACATTAATGCATAGGTTCAATTGATATGCATGCACTTCTCTATTGATCTTACTGTACATGGGAGTGAGAATATTTGCAAACCTCGACTGCCACTCTCTACTAGGAAAAATCTCACCCTCCTCACTCAAAATTGGAGGTATGAAGAACTCCTCAAAACCCTCAAAGCTATTAAACTCCCTTTTCATGAGGTCTCTATACCTTCTATGATGACTCACTATGTCATCCAATAAATGAGACTTGCTCAAAATTTCAAATACTAGGCTATAATCAAGATGGGATTCTTAACAATAATTTTTAATAACTCCACATCATGGTGCCAACTAACCTAAAAAAATCTCAACCTCATCCATGCTTGATTATGGTTAGAGAATGCATTCCTTAGGATGGTGTAGTTGTCCCATACCTTGTCGATCTGAGTAAGAATGATTGACAACTTGTGACTCAAAATGTTGTCCACAAGGTCTAAAACCTTCTTTACAACTTCCTCCCTTGCTACCCCGGCTTTTGATTTTCTCTTCTTGAGCTCTTCCTTTAACCCTTTGATCTTAATTATCAATTTACTTTTACCTTGTGAGATTTGAGCCTCACTTATTTTCCGAGGAGGGGGCAAAAGTCTTGTAACTATGTTTAGTTTCTATTGCACATTTTGATTTAAGGTATTTACCTTATCCAAATATCCTTGCAATTTCTTCACTATAGCCTCAGTGAAGAGATTTGCATTTATTGTCAATGAAACTACTTGTGTGCCACTTGTATCCCATACTCTCCTCACAATGAGACTACTAGTGAGTTCATCATCATTTACTACCTGGGGTTTGTTGGTTTCTGGGAAAATGGACCAAATTTCCAAGGTCTCATGCCCTGGGTGAAATCTCAATCCAAAATATAAAGCTTCTACCTACTCTTCCGAATTCAAAATTGGGTCATCACCACCCCCATGTCTCTTGATTGCATCAAATACAATTGTACAAGATATCCCACCCAGTAAGAGACAACTTGTATTCTTCACCAGTTCTCTACCTCTCTCTAGAGTCATGGCATCCATCTAAGCCTTTACATTCCTACAAAAATCTTGAATGATATCCTTTTTCTCTTTCTTAGAGAGGATCTTATCAGAGAATTTTTGTTGTAGTTTCTCTCCTTTATTTTTAAGGACAAAGTCCTTAAACTATCTTGTAGAAATAAATTGGTCATCTTGAGGGAATTCCCTACAATCTTGTGCCCTTATGTCATATACAACATACTCACCAATCTCAAAATTGATGACTAACCTGTCATATGTTGGCCTCTCAATTAGTACAATTGGAGGGGGTTGCATCTCCTACACCACAAGGGCATCACCATCGAATTCCTTAGGACTAATGGGGTAGTCCACTAGAGGTCCTACCATTGGATCTATTTTTTGAAGTGGTGTGACTGGATGAGGAATTAGTGGAATGTCTGCTTCAGAGGTAGAATTACCTAATGTGCTTGGAGAAGTTATAGGAATATTTACCAATAATTGGTTAGAATTATCTAGCATAGTCATCATCCTAACTATGGGGTCTCTGATATTAAAAAATGACCCCTGGAAGGAAGGATCAACCCTCTTCATCTTGTTTTCTGAAATCTATATCTTGAACCATAAGGCCCTTTTCTGTGTAGCTTGGCTCTCGAAAGAGAAATTTTAGATTAAATCCTCCACATTATCAAATCCATGATGGAAGGAGGATCTAGCTTGTATTTATCTCTTTGCTCATGCATGGAATTTTTAGGATCACAATTCCTCACATTATCTACCTTCATCATGTAGGGCAGTAGCTTACCATAAATTAATTCCATTCCCTCCCTTGATGTGATTATGAATTTAGAGAAATCAACTGTGCCTAGAAGGAGGGCATGCTTCTTGTTATTTCTGAAATGAGTCTTGTTAGACTCATTAAATTGACACATTATCTCCAAAAAAGCAATTTTTTCAAGTACACTCTTTGGTAGCACATGGGGGTGCTATAAGGGATCCATAGACTCTAATTATGGTGGCATACGTGTAGACAAAATAGTCACCCCAATTATGGTCAATCCCTTTCTTAGGAGTGAGGTCCCTTGGCCTAAAAAATCTTCTTATCTCCTCTGACAGTCCCCAATCCATCAGAAGACCAAGATCCTTCAATAATGTTCTTACAAAGAACTCAAAGATTGCATAATTGGACTTTCCATAGTCCTTATCCCAGGTGTAGGTCCATTCCCTGATCGGTAATATTTTGTTATGCTCATCTGTTGGTCTAACCTGGAGCTATGGGGGCCATATCTGCACCCCGCTATATTAGATTATATGTAGTAAAAATGAATAGTAATTGAAGTGCACTATACTCGAATCATTCTTCAATGAGCACAAGGATTTATGCAACTAGTTTTCAACATATCCATCATAATCATAAGGTTTGTTAACATCCTTGCTCTGGAGTCAATTGCAAGAACCATTAGGTTGATAGGCATTTAGATTTTGTTGTCCAACCCAAAAACCTGACATAAAGATAAATAGGTCTTTATTAATTAATCTTCAAAAATATCATATCTAAAGGGCTCAAGGTCACCCTTGTCAAATATTTTCAATTCCCTTTGTGGCCCTTTAGGCTTGAAGTAGGGAAACCACTTCACCCTATAGTTGTCCTTGTTTCTTTCATATTCTCTATTGAGGGCACCCAAGTCAATTGGCAGTTGAGCATTAGGGTCCTGGTCAAAAAACTTGCAAATATGGTCTCTATCAAGAGGCAAGAGACTTTTTCCATCCATTGTATATAACACCCTCATATCTGGGTTGTAGGCCTTGGCTATAGCCTTTATCAACTCTATATTTATAAACATTGGGAACAATCATCTTTCTCAATCCCAAGTTACATATGTTACTAATAGGCCTATTTGTATAAGCCTTCCTATATGCATGTTTGAACAATGCATACCCTTGACTTGGAATGATGGGGTCCTGATAGTTCTCATTTTGATCAATAATCCTATCCATGCAAATTATAGACCCTTGACTCACCCTTGGATTTTACATTGATCTGAGAAGTTGTGCAATAATATCTTCATCCAACCCCTACTTATGGCCCCTCGATGTTTTGGCCATTTTCACAATGAAGGGTTTTCAAAAGTGAAACTAGGGTTTCTTAAAAAAATCACTTCTGGAAGTCTTTTGAAAAATTTCGACAGCATATACCACCTACAAACCCTAATTTATCTTCTAAATACTGAAGCTCAAACAATTCACACCCCATTACCTTCAAATTTACAAAAAGGCAGTATTGAGTACTTAGTTGCACTGTGTAGGATGCCCTAAATTTTCCAAGAACACCCTTGTTCACTATGGAAAATCATATCAATTTGTTCTAACACTCAACAATTATGGTTCAAATGATAAGTAATTAACTCAAAATTCTTGAAAATTTGGTAGCTTTCGATCCCATGTACCATTAATGTTTTTGCATGCTTGAACATGCAACAAGTGGTAGTTGTTCATCAGGTTTGAATGTGGATCATTGATCTCAAGATTGATGGTGATTGCAAAAATTTAAAAATTCCTGTGCGATTTGAAAGCCTTTTTTATCACGACTTGGATGCATGTCACCATTTTGGGGATTCACAAGAAAGGAAGATAACAAAAGAAAATCCTTCCCGATAGTAGAACTCTCCACAAAGAGACTTGGTGTCGACACTTGATAGCATTTCGTAGTTTCACAGGAAGAAAAACATTGGCCCACCATTGCCTTGAGAAGGATTTAGCCTTCACAATGAAAATCAACATGTTCTTGAATACATGTCATTTTTTCACTAACTCACGGGGGTGAATGTGTCTAAAGGATGGGGCTCTTTGAAGTAAATAGCTTCTGTGAAACATTACACGTTCCTTAAAAAAACTTAAGGCTACTAGGGAAAGAGGGGACCTCATCCATGAATGATGAAATATGGCATAATAAACTAACATAAAAAATTAGTAATCAAACATTAACCCACCATATATTTAAAAGACTTGGGCATGTGCCACCTTTTTGGGGACTCACAAAGCTAGAAAATGACAAAACAAAAGCCTCCATGAATTGAAGAAGGTATGCGATACCTTGACATGTATCCAATGGGGTCCGGGAAAACCCGAGAGATTAGAGAGATACAAATAAAATATTCAAGAAAAAGGTTCACTCAGTTTCCTAATGCACAGGTCTAGTTGACAATATGAGAAACACACCCTTAGGTTATGACTTAAGTGATGGGTGACTCCGATAACCAGTCAACACAAAAATATAACAAAAGTGTGAGGGTTTAGATGGGTGCTAGGGTTTTAGGTGATGAATAGGGTTTTAGAAGCCTTCAATAGATGATTTTCATACCCTATCCTATAAAATTGAGGAAATTCAAAATTTTAAGACTAGAAATATCACAAATTTGTCAAATTTTACAAACACCACCACTCGACATTGATAATGAGAGTATGGATAATGATTAAGTTCTTGATGCATAGATGTAAGGAGAACAAGAATTAAATTCCTAGAAATTTTATGGGTTCTAAAGAGCATTTATGATACTCACTAGGCCCATAATCCCTCCAAAAACTACCACAAGTACGATAAGAATACCACAAAAACAAAAACCAATAAAAACCATCAGCCAATTGTCATGTGCCCATATCCAAACATAAAAGGTCAATATGTTTATCATACAAAAAATAGTAACCAGTAGAGAATAAATGCTATAACTAAGACATAAACATGTAAACAAAAAATCAATAATACACAAAGGGAACGATCATTATAAGGCCATTAAAAATTACACATTTGGTTTAAGCCATGGGCAAGCATCGGGTAGGTTTGAGTTTGAACATCAAATTCCTCAACCTATCCTTACAAATATAAAACAAGGGATCAAAAAAGAATATTCTACAAATACACTAACCTAATAGATCATAAAGTTAGAAGATATGTACTATAGTCTATCATACATAACAAGTATAAAATTGCTTGTTAGGAAAAAACAAGCTTTGGGAAAATTACGGTCAGAAATCAGTGAGAAGATGTGAAAAGGGCTACCCCATTTAATACACCCATCTAGTGAAAATCTATAAATGCACTATGTCAAGTTCTCACTATCTCATTTTCAGTCACTTGCTTTCTTATACTCTTGCAACTCTCGTGCACTCAAACTATTGGTCCTCCCTATAAAACCATATCAAACCACCATCACTTCACTACAATTTTCTAGCTTTCAAAGATGGCCGCACCTACCCTTGTTAACATTTATCAAAATCCTAGGCCCAAATATAAGATATTTCTACACAAGGCAATATAGATTGACCCCACCCGACAGGTGCATTTTCAAAGGTACTTGGGGAGGTAATTTACATAATATATATATGAAAGTATATACATGTGCCCCTGAAAAAGTTAAATCACACCAAGTTTGAGGCTCTAAGGAATACCCTATTACAACCATAGACAAAACTACCTATTTCAATATAAGCAAATATCAAAGAAAATATTGGATATCTAGAAGTTTCTAAACTTCACTACACAAGAAGACTAGGTTTGCATTATCCTAAGCCATTTCCACGATGAATACCTATACTTGGACTGACCCTATGTCACAAAGGAGGAAATCAAGGTGGTGACATGCTTGTGGGTACAAGGAGAAGTACCACCGAAGAAGGCTATTAAGAACACAAAGGTTACCAAGTTGATCAAAGCAACCTATGATGGGAGAAGCCTCAATGTAATGAAAATAAAAAATCCAAAATTCAAGTATGCCACCATGGCCATAGCCTACAAAGTCTATTATACAAGTCAAGAGGACTCAACTACCACCACCATTATTCATGTAGCTACCAGATGGTAATAGATGGAAAATACATTGACCTATGTGAGATCCTACAAAAAGAGCTTTTGGACAACATTCAATGCACAAGGAAATCCCACTATTAGTTTAGGTATGTAACCTTTCTCATATGCCTTACATTTTATTTCATGCAAGAAACATCGACCTTTGCAAGGAATATTTGGGACACCACTCGACCGATTGTAGCCCAAATCCAAGAACGTGTCAAACATTTTCAAGATGCAACATCCTACACAACCGCTTATTGTTGTTTCTTTAAGTCCCTTTAGGAGAAGTTATAGGATAGGAAACACATATCCTATGAGGTGGTCTATAGATATATTAAGGATATTATCTTCCTTGTTGACAAAGACTATACCTTTATGGAGGAAATCAAACCTTAGACATTATTTCCATACTACAACTCCCATACAAGGTGGTAGATGTAGAGATTGATTCCTATGTTGCTACAATCACCCTCCCCAAGGACCCACAAGCTGAAATATTCACAACTTATCGAGAGTACATGGATAATTTGGTAAAGAAAAAATGAAGAACATTTGGAAAAGAATTGGTAGAAGTTGCATGAGAAGTGGGGTCTACCTAAGAAGGAGAGAAAATAACATAGTGCATCTACTCCATTGAGATTAAGAAGACTCCATATAGGCATTCCTCCCACAAAGCCCAAAAACACTCCCTACCACACCTCCCAGGAAAGAGAAATTGGAAGAAGAAGCATCAAAGGCACTACTATAGATGAGTGCAAAGAGAAAAAAATTAGAGGAAAGAAAAGGTGCAGAGGGAAATCTCCCCACAAATAGTAGATGTAGAAGAGGGAGAAAAAATCACACCAAAGGGCACTTCCCTCTAGGAGGACACATCCATCCTAGAAGTTTCACCACTGCTGGATAAAGATCAACTATATAACAACCTATTTTGGAAGGAAGTCTTGGATATGATGCTAAAAAAATACACTTCCAAATAAATTGACCATAGAAAAGGCATTAATAAGGTATATGTTAGCATCCAACATAACCTTGGAGGATCTAATTGACTTATTTCTAGAATCCCTGATAACCACATAATAGAAGGGATAAACTAGCTAAATACAAGGAGAAACTAAAAGATTTGGCTATTGGGGAAATAACCCTTGCAATTAAACCTCTTTAGAAGTAGAGGATGGTGAAGATGAAAGCCAAGGATCTTCAGTCTAAATAAAGGCTAGAAAAACTAATGATGGAAAAGCTAGTGATTACTCAAACAGTCCAAGAAGAGATAAAGGAAGACATAGAAAAATTATATCAATAGTAGCACGAGGAAGAAGAAAAATATAAAGCGGCTTCTTCAGAGCAAGAATAATCTTCCCAACCTCTATAATTAGACACCCTTTCATCGTTTGAAAATTATCCTATGCAATTGATTAAGGACTTCTTGGAAAGAAAAAATAAAATCCAACCAATGGCATCTCCATAGCTACTTCAACTTCCACTAGTGGGATCACAGGTTGAGATTGGGAGTATTTTACCTCTGCACAAATTCCAATTAGGAGATATCCTACATTAGACGATAAGAGAGGAGATCTTGAAACATCATGTGGAAAAATTTGATTATTTCCAAGAGGATATGATAAAGGAGATATAAATAAAATTCCATTAGCTAAAAGGGGAATCATCCCAACCCTTGGCGTAACAACTCAAAATTTTGATAGATGGGGTGATTAAGGATACACAGTTAAAAAAGAAGACTATAAGACAAAAATTCAAGTAGAGAAAAATAAGATAAAAAAGGATGAAGAAAGAAAGAAACGTGCTACAATATATTATGCCTTGGAGTCACATATCAACATATTGAAGAATATAAAAGGGGACCTAAACCCTATACCAATTTTATCTATAATCACCAATGGTGAGAATCCCAATCAAGGAAAAAATAGATCATTTAAAAATAGGGTATGTGCAGGATCATCATGGAAAAAATAGGTCCTTAAGTGGCAAAAAATTCAGAAAAATCAGAGTTAGGCAACTTGATGTAAAAATTTGAATAAGTTATCTATATTATTTTAAAAAATGTGTAAGAATAGAATCTGTAGCAAATTGAATGTAGTTTCTAAACTACTAGGTATGTTTAAAAAAAAAAGATCTATTTGGTGAAAATTTAAAATTTCAATGCAGTGGTACTTAAATTTTAGGGAAAAAATAAGAAGTAGGTGTCTGTCTGACCACCCTAACCACAATAAAATGATAATATTTTTTTATAAGATTTTAGAAATAAGGAGAGGACTCATGCCCCAATGTGATGCATATTTTTTTGCAATTTTTTTCCAAATGCTAATTAATTATGAATTTTTTTATTACAACTTTTAAAAAATATAAAAACTTCGTATGTCTAACCACCTTAACTTGGCCAAAACTTCATGAAATTCATTTTTTCTTTTTAATCCTATAGTATGTGAAGCATAGAATGTGACACTCGAATTTGGCTCCATTTTCTGACGTTCATCGATTCGTTCGAAAAAATTTGTTGGAAAAGCGAAGAAATGACGAAAATAATTTCATTAAGCTATTTTTCTTCGAAATTCGACGTATTAAACATCGAAATAATGATGTAGATTAATGATGCGTTGCATCATAAAATGAATCGGATGTTTGTCGAGAATATCGTGAATTCGACAAAATGTTATGAAGCCTTAAACAACTAAGCAACCGTCGGACCTTTTTGGTGTCGCCGGTGGTCGAAATTGCTTGAAATGGGCAAGGTGTTCACGAAAAGCCGTGGGACCTTTACGTGATTAGGTCGGTGGACTTACGTCCGAAATTGCGATGAATCGAGGGCAAGGAGTTCTGATGAAGCCTTTGTCGTAGCTATAGCAACTTCGTTGGACCTTTTCGGTGATTCGTCGGTGTTTTTTGAAATTGAATGAAACAATGCACTTTTTTTTATAAAAATATTCGTTGAAATGTACCATTGCGAAGACTCTTGGCGATGAGTACCGAAGCCAACCCATCGGTGAGAGATCAATCATCGACACAGGATAGAAAACTCACTCGATAGTCCATGTCTTTGATGACTTCCGTCAGTAAGACAGATCCAATGTCACATCAATCTCATCAAGAGAACAAAAATTGTAGAACATATTCTTGACCTAATCAAGCTCTTGAAAAACTTAAACAAAATTAAAATACTAACACATACATGAGACATGTAATGAACTTCCAATATCTGCTATCTTTTTTTTTTGGTATTGAAAATAGTTTAAGGTCCATTACATATCATGAAAACGCCTATTCAAAATTAGGATCAGTACAACATCAAAGCATTTCCATAACAAGAAATATACCGTATCAATACTTTACACAACAAGAAAGAAACCAAAAAGCACCAGTTGTTTTCAAAACCAGCATAGATAATACAAATTGTTGTTAACAGCACCACAGGTTGCTGCTATTCAAATCAACGTAAACAATACATAGTGTTGATTACATTCTCCTCATTGCTGACTTCTTCAATATCAAGGTTCGCCATTGTTTCTCCTTGGGGGTCCAACTGCTGGGGGCCACACTGTCTTTCTGGGCTTGCAACTTCATCAATTGCTCTCTGGAGCTCATCAAATGTCTACTGGAACAACACGGTCTCTTCCAAGCTCAACCTACAGGCGGGTCCACTTCATAGATCCTCTCTGGTATTGTTAGCAACACCTTCAGTTATTGACTTCAAGAAATTCTCCATTGAGATCTCCACAAGAGTTGAAACCTGTAGAGCAACAGAGTAGAAAGTGAGTCTCTTGCAAGACTCAGTAAGTACCCTCTTGATACCCTTAAATTTATCATCATTTCTCGCCTTCCACAAATGCCACATGATCTCATTGGATAAGAAATACCAAAATAGCTTACAATCAAACTTGAGCTTGAAATTACAAAACATAATATCATGCCAATTAATTTTACCATTGCTATTCCAGACCTTCAGCTTATGGCAGAATAAGTACCAAATTTCTTGAGCATAAAAACATTCAAAAAGAATATGTTTGATAGTTTCCAAAGTCCTACAGATACTGCAGTTTTCAACACTTTCATGGTTAGATTTATAGGGATCTATCTTTTTCATTAATGCAGAGGTAGGTAAAGGAGAAATAATTATAATTGTAACACTATTCATAGTCCAGTAAATTATGTTCGTAATTTGTGTTCAATGGACCTCAATTTTATCATTATACTGCCCATCTAATACCATATTTTAATCAGGGTTCAACTATCTTAGATCTAAAGAAGCACCCAATTAACCATTTAAAGTACTATAAAATAAGGTAAGAATTTTACTTGAGAAAGATTGGGTACACTTGTAGAGTTAAAGTTCTCTGCAATCATCAAGATTTATTGGCACACAGACACAACCTGCAACATATGAAGTAATGGATGACTACAAGTTAGTGAAATGGTCCTTAATATGTGACTGGTTTGCAAATTGTTTGGTAGAAAATAAGGTTACAAACAGATCTACATGAAAAATTATGAGGACAATCTACTGTAATCATCAAAATAGATATGAAAATGCAAAGGAAAGAGTCGAGCTACATCTCTAGAGCCTAAAAAACAACAAAAACATGAAGGACATTAAGAAGATTTTAGTCTTCCTCGTGAAATTAACTACTGGAACAAACCCATAAACCAATATTATATACCCCACTCCATGTAGTAGGTGGATAAGAGATTTTTTCTTCAATGCAATTCCGAAAAATATCAATGTGTGTGTAGGTTTGTATTACTCAAAATATCATTTCACTGCCTAAGGAAAAATACCAAAGTGATGTTTTAAATTTCAATATTCACATAGGCTCCCTTATTTTATTTTGTTTGATACACAAGTTAGTTTTATAGATATATTGAAATTGAAGAAATACAAACGTCTGCAACACAGGAGAGTCCAACTAGGGCACACAGCCGAACAAAACACCCACCCAACTGGGACACGGATTCACAATTTCAACAGTCCCAATACAAGCAACAAAAGACTAGCCGCGATAACCATTAGAAGAGAGAGAGGGTCGAGGGCCGACCCACAACCAACTTAAGACAAAATTCACAAGAAGATATGTGCAGGAGTCCACCAGAAATGACAGAAAATAACAACAAAACTTAAAAGCTTCAGACACAGAGGCCAACCCTCACATGAAACCATTGATTTCGGCGAAACTTACAAAACCTTCCAACCACTCCATTCCCTCCACCGACACCATCTTCAGCTTTCACTTCAAGAAATCCACAGCCACATCTGCAATCTTTCTGTGCCTCGACAAAGCAGACCCTTTGAGGTCTAAGAGAAAAGGATAAACTTTAACAGCGTCCTCCGTATCCCATAGGAGAGCCAAGTCAGCCGGGCGCGGAATGCCTTTGCCTAAGAAGGCCGCCTTCATTGTTTCCTCAAGTCCACCAAGCAAGTCGTCACGGAACAAGCGCACCATCATCTCCATAGCCACCGCCTTCGGGGTCTCCAAGTCCAGAAGCACTGCAAGAAACCGAGAGGAGATATGGGCATTATCTCTGGCATATTCCTTTCTTTCTAGGTGTTCTTTACCAAGGATCATTTTGACCGCAACCAATGACACCGGATCATCCTCGGACAGAATTCTCTTAAGTCTCTGGTCCGTAACTTCCCGAAAGGAAATCTGCCTCTCCGTAGCCACCAGAGAGACTGGTGTGTCGACCCCAAAGCATTCCAAGCCTTCCGCCGAAATGTGGATGGTGAATTTTGACTTTTTCGTCCGCGCCATTTGCAGAACATTGACAGTCATTCCCTGCAAAGAAATAAAAAACAATGCCAAATTCTGAAGACAAAGCATTAAAAATGAATTCAACAGATCCATTAATAGACCCGTGAGAGGATCAGTCAGGCCTCCGCACACGAAACTGAATAATGGCGGGTCGATCATCCCGTCCTTGCCCTGAAGATTTGCTACGGGCACAGTCCTTCCACCTAAAAACCATAATCACTTCGAATGAAGTGAGACGCCACCCGGCCTTTCAGCAGTCATTTCAATGATTTCCGTACCTGACGTGTCACATAGACGATGCCTTGAATGCATAGCCATACATTCCCCCTGCCGAACACCATAGACTCCGCGATTTTCAAGAGCAAAGCACTTTTAAATAAGCCAACTCCTCCCCACGGCAATTTAGAAAGGCCAAAGAATGACATGGCACTGCCACCTCCGCTAGAACCAAAACCGTCTCAAAGCCACCTCATGCCCACCCAGGAATTCAAGTGGCAAAAATAGGGGTAGGGGGGAGCCCACCCAACTGCCCACACATAGGCTCCCTTATTGCTACACATGCATATACAAGCATTATTCGAGCTCTAAACTATTCAAATATTAAGGATTTAATTAGCTATAAGATGGAAAGTTGTTGTTTAGACATAATCCATCATCTTTTACATATCTTTATTCACTCCTAGCGCTTCAGATAAATTTGTGTAAATGAGACAGAAATGTGAATCTTTTATGACAAAGAAAATTCTTAAAAGGATGGGGGAGAGAGAAAAGGGTAGGGGAAAGAGAATGCTTGAATGTATAGCAAAGTATAACATTTTGATCATTATAACAATGAAGCGAATCTTAAGTTTGAAGCATTAATATCATTTAGAACATTTATGATCAAGAATGAATGTAAGTAGAGAAATTTTTGCATACTTGCAGATGGTACAAAATTTCATGGTTAAGTCGAAGCCTCCATCAATAACGAATCCAAATATCAGTGTATCTATCTGTCGAGCCTCTAAACCCTTGGTGTCAATTTTTCCACTAACTTTGTTATGCACCAAAGTCCAAGATTTTGGGATTATGTCACCACTAAAACAAAAGAAACAGAGCTTAGAAACCAAATCCACACGCTTACAATGTAATTTATTCATACAAAGCCATACAAACAAACTAAAATCAGAACATTGGAATGGAAACAACTTCAAATTATGATGCAGAGCATGTATTCAGGGTATAAAGAATTATTTTTTCTGCCACCATAGTGAAAAGTTAGCACTTTCTTTCATCTTTGCATATTGGTTTGATGCTTCAAGCGATGCATTTATTATATTGAAAAGTGCATTACCTTATTGAGCTTCTCTTTGTTTAGAGAATAGTTTAATATTCTCTACTTAAGAGGGCCAGCCCGTGATAGTGGAAGCTCATTTGACCCCTCCCTCATCACTCTCAATTCCCCATGCCAATCATATAACATTAATCATTCATTCATCCATTAATAACATATAACGTTCATTCATTAACATATTCACATTCATTCATTAACATATAACATTCATTCTTTCAGTTTTTACATATTATCAAAAATATGGTTGTCAAAAATATCAGTTTTTAACATTCATTAACATATTATCAAAAATATGGTTGTCATAATATGATTACAATCACTTTTTTGGTTTCTTTTTTGCAACTAAAAAAGAAGTGGAGTATCATTTTCTAAATCATTTGTCCCCAACTGGTTGTTCTGCCTCTTGCATGATCTTAATGTCGCCTAGTCATCTGCTCCGCGGCGTGGGCCTTGTTGCAAGGGGGGTCTGCTACAATAAGAAAGAAATGTTAAAGTGATATGTTTTATTATTATTGTTACAAGTATTTCATTAATTAAAAGAACATTAGAGTGGTTCTCTTTACCTGATGGGTCCACATCATGTTCCTAAACTTTTGTTATAGACTCATGCTCAACATGTTGAACACCCTCTAAATCCTCATCTATAGTTGAAACACGAAAGGTTACATTAATTAGTACACCAATTGAAATTAAATATGTTTAAAAGAACATGAGAGTGGTCCTCTTTACCTGATGGGGCCACATCATGTTCCTGATCTTCTCTAGCCTGATCATGCTCAACATGTTGATCACGCTCTACATGCTCTAAAGTTGAAACCACGAAGGTTACATTGTTATGCACCAATTGCAATTAAATATGTTTAAAAGAACTTTAGAGTGGTCCTCTTTACCTGATGGGGCCACATCATGTTCCTGATCTTCTCTAGCCTAATCATGCTCAACATGTTGATCACGCTCTACATGCTCTAAAGTACCAGGATGCACACCATGACCTTCATCTGCAGGTTGTGCTCCACCCTCACTAGGGTGCATTCCAATGTCATGTGCAGTATTATCATTGCTTGAATGTTTACAACAAATAGGCATGTAATTACTTTATGGTGGAAATTAATATTGAATAGATTGCAAAAGTATTCAATTTTAAATAAAATTTATTGAGTTTATTTACCTGCGTGTCAGATGTAGTGGAAGGTTGTGTTTGCCTAGTCAAGACTCTTAGGCGTTCAGCCATGGCTCCATAGCCTTGTTGGAAGGCAATCTTCAGGTCATCTTTTGTGGGAACTCTGTTGAATTCAGAGGCCTACATTTTTGCATAAGATCATGAATTTTGCTTCTATGGTGTGATATAACCAAAATTGTTTTCAATTTATTATTTGGATACTATATTTCATTTATTGATACTTACAATTTGTGTGGCTAATTTCATATAACCACCAGAGCCAAGTTTGTGCTACCCATGTTTTTCTAGTCTTGCCTTTATTTCCTTCGATGTGTCGGGTATCCTATGAAAAGTTTGAAATATGTTAGATTATGTAAAAAGAAAGAGTAATCAGTATATAATTACATTGTTGATAGTATCACATACCTTCCTTGGCCTAGTGGTGTCTTTCCTTTTTTCTTTTCAGCCTTCTCCTTTCCATCCGACACCAGGTCCTTCCACTCCCTCTCCGGAATCATGGGGGGATGCTTGTATTTTTTGTTCTTCTCTAAATGTGACCTATATTGGTCCCTCACATACTTTAGATAGGTACTAACTTTTTTAAGGACCTTGGTTCGGTTGAATGTTTTATCACCGAACAACACAACTAAATGGTTAATGAGCTCATCTTTTAAATCTTGATTTTGGACATTCCACCATGTACGTATGGTGGGCTCGAAGAGCTCCAATGTAGTATTACTTAGATGTTTATAAAAAAATATCATTTCCTGCAAAATGATCATGGGATCAATAGTCTAAAAAGAGTGATCAATAAGTAAATTTTAATTGGATTATATATAATAATAATTAAAACATTTTAAAGTACCTGGGACCTTCTCTATCTTTATGGGAACGAAATACTTGGTCACCACAAATGTGACCGGAAATGTTTACATACTAGTAATACGGGAAGATCCAGGAAATGCTGCTAAAACATCACCAGTACTAGTGGCCTTTGCATCCCTAGGTACATGTCCTGACGCATGTTCTGGCATGTGTTCGCTGCCAGAGGGTGCATTAACGGATGCCTGCATGGTATGTGTTGCCGACATTTCAAACGAAAATATAGGAACAAATGATGGGGTCAGATGATGTGATGTATGCGTAGGAAGATCAGGATAGACACTTGCACCAACCCCTACTCCTCAGGCAGCACTTGTAGTACCCTGATCATGGCCAAGAGCATCATGAGGAGGAAAATAATCCTGTAAAAACAACACATATTTTACTTCATGACATAAAAGAGTACAAAATATAAAACCATGAATGAACTTATGTTACAATTAAAGACCTCATGATAGCTTACTTGCAAGTTTTGTGATCTCTCAGTCAATATTTTAACCCTCTCTCTTATCTCATCTGTTTGAGGCACTATGAATATCAACTTCATGATTTTTTCATTGCATTTTTTTTGGATCTTCCTTATCATATTGAGAGGGTTTGCTGAATAAGTGATGTCATCATCACAAAATATTGACTACACCTCACTATGGATGCTCTCGTCTACTGCTGGTGCCTTTCCTCGATCAATCGACTGCAACAAGAATATTAAAAACATTATCGAAATTAACCCAATAAACTTATGAAAAAAACATAATAATAAAACATTTTGCTCGTATCTAATTTGTACAATTACAATGAGGTAAACCTGTCGGGGAGAAGTGCCTCAAGATACATCGAGATATGTGCTCTGGGCCAGAGCCTTCTCCGTACGATCAATGTCCCGCTGTGACAAAAATTAAATATAAAAAAACATTACCGAAATGAAACCAATAGAGTTACGAAAAAGAGAGAGAATAAAATGGTATATTGGAGTCATTAATTGGAGGTTGGGTAAAATAGTACATAGTACATACCACCCCCATAGTAATTGTGTTTGTAACTAAGCGATTCAAATTTGAATCGATTAGCAACTCTTCCCCTACAGTTATTGATTTTATCGCACATACGAATACATGGTTTCCCTCGCACGCCTCAAATATGTAATTGGGTTGCTTATTTGTTGACCCAGGTCATGTACTATTTATAAACCCTACAATATTCCCTGATGCTTTTGGCCTTCCGTCAATGTACATAGCCACTCTTTATTTTGATCCTTATCTTTTAGTTGTATATAATTTGCTGACAGTGCATAACTATGCATACTTCGTGTATATCAAACCAGTTGCATTCAATCTTTGTAACTGTAACAGGGTCTGGCATACTCCATCAATTCAGTAACTTTGTCATAACAAACCTTTACGCCATCCATGCAAAATAGGCCCATACCATGTAATGATGATGGTGCTATGCGATATATCCTCTCGTTGACACAAAAATTAGTGTTTATTGGAGGAAGTTCCTTGGGTACCCATTGTTTCCGTAGATGTTTGTACCTCAAGGGAACCTCGACATCGCCTATGCTCTCATCATCATAAGAACATGACCCCCTTGACAAAGAAAAATTCCATCGTTGGCAGATTTTCTTCTAATCTTACGATCTCTAGTTGATCTCCCTCTTTTAGACATACTACATGTCTCACTTTTCCTCTTCTCTTCACGAATTTCTCTTGCTCGAGGAAGACAGATTTGACAAATACCTATTTGGTGGTACCTACACTCATAAGGATGTTGGATGAAGTTCTTTCATGGTGATGTGATCCCAAGGTGACATTATGATTAATCTATCATTTCATCGCTAGAATTTCATAGGTTATAAGGTAATCAAGTCTTGATAGATTGCAAGTTATTATTACTACCATCCAAATGTGTCCATCACAAATCAAATCTACTTAACATTTTAACTCCCAAACTTTGTAACAAGTGTTAAATGTGACTATGGTCCACGAGTTACACAACCAAGGCCTCAAATGTATTCTCTAATTGTAATCAAAGGACTTTTTCTCTTCATTCAAGTAAATAAACTTGAAGGGAAACACCACCAAGTGGTTTATTGGACACCTACATGACTAAAAATAGAAGCAAATTTACATTTAATTTCCATATGTCTAAGTGGTTAATGGGAGGAGTGTACTAGAAGCGATTAAGTCATCATAAGTTTATGCTTTGGCAATAATTTTTTTTTAAGTCATCTTAAATCTTCCTATGTCTAATTGCTAGGATACTTTGGTATGTTTTAAGGTAGGATGATTGGTGAAAGAGCCCAAAGACTAGCCTTTCTCCATGGTATCCAGGTATACATAGCAACGGTCTTCTCTTATCTGGTTGGACATGATTTAAAGAACTTAGCTAGGAATTATTCATTTAACCTAAGGTTTTCTCATAATGCCATCATTGGAAAAGTATGATCAAATTCTTCTATTATGAAGAATTGGTCTATGTGCCTCTAGTAATCACTATAAATGTTTGTAAGGATAAAATGACTAATTGCATTGGGTAGGAGAGAATCAAATTTGAGCTCTTCAAAGATTATATTCCTCTATTCATAATTTTTAAGGGTTGTGTGTGGAGGAGGTTATCACTACCAAGAAGGGAGGAGACCTTTCCTTGTATTCTTTTATAATTTTCATTATTCTTATTTATTTTACACTTACATTTACAAATACACATACATATGCATTTACTGTTTTCATTTATTTCTCATGTAATTTAATAGTTTGATCGATTTCATATTATATGTGTTGAAGACTTTAGAATTTCAATTACATTAATTTATGGATATGTTGTATCTATAACACTACAAAACCAGATGCTCTTTGCATTTACACTTGCATTTAGAAATACACATTTATATACATAGATATAGATTTCTTTAATGATATGTTGCATTTATTGTTCTAGAGGCATCCAGAGTAATTGCATTTACATTTACATTTAAAATACATATACATACATACATACATACATACATAGATACATATATATATGTGTGTGTGTGTGTATCATTTATATTCAGTATTTAGAAGCAACCCATTAGGTCTGCACATGGATAAAAATTCATAAAATCGGATCTCCCATACATGTTTTGTTGAAACCTAGGCTTGAACCTCTCATTTCACATGCTTTTCTTCACAAAACTATTGAGGACAGCAGCTATACCTTCTTTATTTCTCATCCTAAGCCCTATTCATGCATCCTCCAATTACAACAATATCCATGGGGCCTCTTAGACAAGCTATAGTAATCACAAAAGGTGTAAGAGCCACTTTATATCATGTTTGGTCTACAAAACCCTGAAAAATAAGGTAACTCAAATTATGATTTGTTGGTGAGTTGTATGGACAAAATCATTAGCACCAAATCATTCTTTGAGTCTTTTGAAAGAGAAGTGAATCAAGTGGTAGTTAAGTACAAACCTTATAGTGTCAAGGTGAATGAGGTGATCAATTTTGATTGGCCAACTAATGAAGAGTACTAGAAATGGGTAAATGTATATTTAATTGAGGAAGAGTGAAAAGGAGTAGGTCACTAATGGTTGACAAATCAGTTGTTGCAGTTACAACAGAGA
>VDFB02387684.1:0-41512 GCA_007258455.2 Sequoia sempervirens | reverse complement strand
GTAAGTCAATTATTGGTGAACTTAATAGTTTTATATGGGTTTATTTAAATCAATTAATTAAACTAAAATTGATTTACTAAGGTAATTCAAATAAAATTGGAAATTCAAATAATAATCAAATAAATTAAATTAGATGGTTTGTAATAAATGATTAAATCAAATTGTTTAGTTAAGCGTAAATGTTTTATTAAATAACTAGAATAAGTCATAATTATTGATAAGCTAAAATCATTAAAAGATAAATGTTTTAATGGGATAATAATGTTTTAATTTATATTTTTTTAAAGATTGATAAATCTATTATTAATGGGATCAATTATCGAATGGTAGAAAGTATTCTGATTTTTAAATAAATAAGAAAGTTAATATTTTGAACTGAATTGTAAATAAAACAAGTGTAAAGCAAGGAGATAAGATTTGGAATGGATAAAAAAAAATCAAGTGCAAAATGGAAAAGATGGTAAAAGATAAAAGTGTGCGCATGCACGGCTCGAAACAAGAATGGAATCGGGAAACTTTTTTTATTATGAGATTATTGCCTGATTTTGTCTTGGAGAAATAAAAACTCTCTCTATCTTTGTTTTAAAAGGAATCAACTTTGGAGAAAAAGTTTTACCAGTGCATTTTGTTCTCAAAAGATTTATTTTTTTTACTCTGCAACAACAATTTTGAAAAGTGATTACAGTTTTTGGGGTTTTGGGGAATATTTTCTTTGAAATGAACAATTTTACTCTGGCTTGTTGGGAGAAACATTTTATTAGTTAATTTTGTTCTTTGAGAGAAACTGGGGGCTCTACAAATTAAGGGGAAGAGCTTGTCATATTCTTTGTTGTTGGGCTTGTGCTGGAAAAGTTTGTTCATTTATGTGGGTGCATTGATTGATCGTGCGGAATCACCTTTTTTCAAAAATCTTTTTCTACTTCCTTACTCCAGGTTGGTGATCTGATATACCTCTATTTCCTTTATGTATCTTTGTTTTCGAAAGAAAGATTGCTTGATGTTATTTTGCATGTTGTCCTTAAAAAATTCTGGATTATATCTATGTCTTTGTCTTGGTGATTTTGTTTACTTATTATCTATGCGTATAGCTTCAATGGATGAAGATTGCCTTTAGCTATGTATTCTATGTTCTAATTGTTTTGGAAAAACTTTGTATATCCATTTTATATTCTGTTGATTCAATTCAAGAGAGTCTTGGTTTTTGTTTTTCTTGAAATCTGAACGTGTGATGGAAGTCTTGTAGATTGTGTTTCCACTCTGTGATTTTCAAGTTATGCTTCTGGGTGATTAAATACCTCTTTCTTCAATTGGTCTAAGTCGTATTTCTAGTCTAGAGTCTCTCCTTTTGTCAGTTGGTGAATTCTATTTACTTCTTATTCATATTTTAGTCTCTGTCGCAAATGTGCCATCTCACTGTTTTGTATTTTTTAGTTGATTTATTTTGAAGTCTGAGATAGTTCTTATCGAATCAAAGGTTTGTTTGGGAGTCTTTTATTTTCTTTGGTAGTTAATCCAGAGGTTGGTTATTTGATTTGAGGGATTTAAGAGTCAATTATGTCTTCCTTGTGTATGCATGGAATTTGGTTTATTGATCTTGCATTAATGTTGCATGAGACTTTCTCTATTGGAATAATGTGTGATGGACTCAATATATATTTATGTGGTTCAGATTAAGGTTTTAGAACCTATGTGATGATGTAAGCATCCTATGTGTATTGTTATTGAAATTTTATGATAAATAGAATAACTATATGCATGCAATTTTAGGCGGAATACGTTTGCAGGTAAGATGTGATATAGGGTGTTTCATTAAATCATTGTTTATAAGAGTTTTCTTGCAATGTTTCCCTTCTTCTATACTCGATGCATGTAGAAGGCCCCCTGAAAGCTCCCAATCAGCATGGAAAATGCTAGAAAGGTCATGGAATTGGACTTTACACCTGCCAATTAACTTTGCCTAAAGTGTTATAGCGCAAGCCTATTCTTCAGACTGTTTCATTTTGTTTCCAACACACGCCCTTTACTTCTTCCTCATACGCCTATTCCTTCACCCTCCTGAGAATCATCTAAACTCTTTCATTTTAATTCCCCATGGACCTCTACTGGCAGGCATCCATGCGCGCCCTAGTTAAGCCTTTTAGTACACTGGTAGATGGCAAAGATTCAGAATTTAAAGTGTTTTCTCTACCTTGATTTCCAACACCTAGGATAGGATCTTTGTTCTAATTAATTTTGAGACTTATGGGTGCATTGGTGACCTTGTTTTTGCTGTTGGTTGTATATTTTTCCTTGTCCTCTAATGGTTGTGCCTAGGTTATGGCAGCGCTTAACTGAATTCGCCCTTCAGTTTGTGTTTATTGTATATTGTTATGGTGATATCAACACGGCTTACTCTACATTTCTTGCCTCACCTATCTCAACTAAGACTAAATAATAGCAATAAAAGAAACACTAAAAATCTCCATCAAAGGTGGAAGCCAATCGAACCTAGAACTACTAGTTGCTAAGATATTGTTGAATCTTTGGCTTATATTTGCAAGATATATATATATATATATATATATATATATATATATATATAAATAAATAAAATAAGATCTGAGTTAAAGGAATATTTAAGCATATTTAAGCATATTTAAATGTAACGATGTATATATATATATATGTATGTATGTATGTATGTATGTAATCCTCTGTAACGATATACGTGTATATATATGTATTTATATATGTGTATAAATGCGTATATATTATATGATTTATAGCAAAAGAAAATTTGTTGTATCAATATATTTATTTAATATATATCTATGTAATTTCTTAATTATTCAAAATGACTTCGTAATGAGAAAACTAACATAATGAGGTGATTATTGTTATTGACTTAACTGATAGATGAATAGGTGACTATGTTAGTTAAGTGAATTAAGTGAGAAAATTAATTAAGATAAAAGGGGAATATTAACTATGATAACTATATTAAGACCTATATGTATCGATATATCTTGCATAAATAAAATGATTTAATTTAGAACATTCTACCTATGTGATTGATTGATCAAGCGGGCAAGTAAATTACATATACATCAGTAGATCATTAAAAGAGTATCATTTGAGATTTGATAATTATATAGATAAGATAAAATTGGAAATCATATAAGAGAAGACTGATATGCAAAAGGAGTTGGGAATCAAATAGAATAGGCATTGTTTTAATTACTCATATAGATTAAACATGATTCTAT
The DNA here is from genome assembly GCA_007258455.2 of Sequoia sempervirens. NCBI lineage: Eukaryota > Viridiplantae > Streptophyta > Pinopsida > Cupressales > Cupressaceae > Sequoia > Sequoia sempervirens. Next base: position 38,267 of record VDFB02387684.1, on the reverse strand, counting down.
TGAATTTGGTTTTCCCTTGTGAATTAAGAAGTGGATAGGAATTAGATACTTTCATATATTTATATGTTTTTTTTTGGTTAAGCAATTCAATGTATTAAAACACGTAATTGGATATAAAATATGGTTTCTAGATTTAATTAGATGATTTCACGTTGATTGTTTGAATAGAATGTAATTGGTTATTTAATGTTCCTTGTATTGTTACTTTAAATGTGTATAAGTATTTGTATGGTTCTTTAGTATGTACATAACGTCTCTATGTATGTTGTAAACTAATTGTTGTGATGATTTAAATGTCCTTCTTGTAAGTAATTACTTTAAATGTGATAGTAAATTGAAGATTGATTTTGTCTTTTGGTTCCTCATTGTGAGTCTCTTCCTTTGTGTTGAATTTTGTCATGAGGATATTTTGTTCCTTGAACTTCTTGAAACCGTGTTGGAAAAAGCTATGGGAACCCGTAGAATTTTGTTATACCCACAGTTGGGAGTTGGTGGATAGTTGGTTTTAGGCTTCCAAAGGCAATGGAGGAACCTATTCATGTTGTATTCTATGGTTGTATCTTGGAGAACCTTTTTGTCCTATTCCTATTTGGAGCTCTCATGGGTGTACCTTGTTCCATGATTTTCTTTCCTTGGGTTATGGCTTTATGCGAGAAGGTTGTGCCTCACAGATGACTTTGGTTGTTGTGGTTTTGGTGCTTTGTATGTTTCCGTACACCCCTTCTTGTTGTGAGTTTTGTTTCAGGGCTGTTAGGGAGAGTGGATCTTCATGGGGGCCGGTGCGCAAAGGGACAACCTAGATAACCCATGGAAGAGTTGGTTAAATAAGTGAAAACCTAATAAAATAAACTAGTGGGTTTGGGTAGAAACACATTGACTAAAGATAAGTAAGTTACCTCGCCCACCCCGTTAGTGCTCTTGCAAACTAAGGGTGGGATGAGAAGGCCATGGTTGGCAAGATCACTACCTCATCCTCATGAGAGGCTAGTGGTCCCGCACGTGCTACCCTATGGGGCCGGTGCTTAGTGAGAGGCAGCCAGGATAACCATAGATGGGGGTTGGTGCCTGTTGAGAGGAAGCCAAGATAACCCATGATAGGGTCATATGATGACACTCTCCAACAATATCCCTAGTATGCTTGGTTATTTCCTTTACATGTCTCTAAAAGTAGTCACCTTGTAAGTAGTCGTTGATGTTGTTTGTTATGTTCTAGTTTCTTTTCTATGGTTGGGTCTCGTGGTCGTTCTACTTGACTGTTTTGGTTCGTGGGTCTTTCTTGTCATCTCCTAGCATGGGGGGTGTGCCTTCAGGTCCACGTGGTTGGGTGGAATGTGCTTTGCACCCCGTTGGGTTCCCTATCAACATTCGTGCAGTGTGGTGTTGTTCTAATGCAGAGTGTTCTATATTTCACCATATATTCAGTTGTATATTATTCATTCTTGTTATACTCATGTAATTGATGTACTACTCCCACATTGTATTGGGAAACATTGATGTACACTTATGACATAGAAGGATGTAATGTAATGAAATGGATGTAATGTATTATTTTACCTTTGCAACCTTATGCGGTTAATGATTTGTGGTAGCCATTATTTGATGTGTTGTATCTATGGAAATATGCTCCATTGTATTCACATGATGATAATATGTTTATGGTTATTGGGATTAAGTTAATATTTTTATGTTGAGTTTTCACATGTGGATGTTTCTTATTGGTGGAATTATAATGGATGTATGATTTTGTAAATGTATGCTATATCATGGGTTATAAGGTAACCTTGGAACTCGTTCGCTATCGTTATGGTATGGGTTTAGGTTATGTAATGTCTTCACATGTACCCCAAAGGACGAAGTTGTTAGTGTAATTGTATAATGGAATTTCATGTATCGTAACTTAATGTACATCTCATGTATATTTACTTTAAAAAAAAAATTGTGCTCTAATTGTTGTCCTTGTTGTCCTTTAGGGTTCATGCGATGGGGAATTTCAACTTGGTATCAAATCCAGGTTATCAAACACTAGGTACTCTAGGTTAATGGAGCCAATTATGGTAACCTTGTGCTTGAATCTTGAACCTAAGGTACGATGTTTCCTCTTGTATCATCCTCATTTTGCAACACTAGTTTTTCCTTAGGTGGTAGTTGTCCCCATAGTATAGAATATTGGTGGAAAGGATAGGACCCTCAGTGTAGTGCACAATGCACTAATATCCTTCCTACCGGGGATGTATTATGGACTTTTGTGTAGTTTTGTGCTAAAATGTTGTGTTCATTTGAGGCTTAGGGTTCAAATTTAGGCCTAAGAGACCTCTGTGTTTGAAAATTGGGATTAGTTGACCCTCAAATTTGAATTTGAGTCTAATGAACCTTTTTTGACTGGAGGCATGGGAAGGTCAAAATCTAGTAAAAGGAAAGGGAAGGCAGTTAAGAGGATCAAAAAGGAAGTTGCGGTGAAGGGGAACCCAACACTAGATGAACAACTCAAGGTTTCCAATGATGAAACCTTGGCTCATGCCCTTATCCAACTAAAGATAGAGAAGGGAAAGAAGGTTGTTGAATCCAAGCTCACTAATGTAGCTAAAAATCCTTCTGCAATCCATGACTGGCTGTTGGGGTGTGGACCCCATGTTCCCATTTAGTCCAACGAGGAAAAGGAGTTCTTGTGTGCACATCCTTCTTCTTCTTGAAACATTGTAATTGATTCGGATGAGGACCCGAAGGAGTGTCCTCTAACTGATAGTGAATAACCCACTTAGTATGGGGAAATACTATAAATAAGGATATATATAATCCAACATTATTATAAAACAAATCCTTCTTGTGTGTACAACTTGGAAGACTTGTGTTTTTTTTTTGAAATAAAAGGTTGTGTTTTCATGCTTTTGTAAAGGTGTAGATTATGATTTTGGGTCATCTATATTGTGCAATTTAGTGTTGTAAGATGTGTAAAATAGCAATATGCTAGAAAATTCGGATGTTATGCTTACTCATGTTACTCTTACTATTTTAATACTCTATATGTTATATGTAGTTACTTGTTTAACTCTTCTATTGAACTTGGATGATAGTTTATTTGGTTTGAGGACTATGATATTGTTATTGATGAATATGCTATGATGACATTGGTGTCAGGTTATATGAATGGTTTATTTGATTCTCTCATTATGTGGATTTATCACCGTGCCTATTGAGCATCTAATTAATGTTGATATATGATGTTTATGTTTCAAATATTATTGTATCAATGTTCTTATTATTGTGATACTTGTTGTTGGTGTTTCTATTATGAAGTGATTGTGTTTTTTGCTTAATTTGGCTATGAACTGCATACGAACATGTGACTTTACTTGTTATGCATTGATTAATGATTCCTTTGTGATGTTGATTATGATATAATTAGTGTTGTTGATGATGAAATTATTATACTTTATGTGGTGTTTACTACTTACATTTTGGCTGAGAGGATGGTGTAGCATCGCTCATTCGTGAGCGCCCTGCTACACCACAACTACCTTTCACAGTGTGCTTGTGACTATATATATATATGTTGCTTGATGTTAGTTTGATGTAGGGTGTAGGTACTTGACACCAACTCCACCTGGATTGTCAAGTCTGAGCGTGCCTTACAATCCCAATGGGTATGAAGTTGAAAATGAAGTTTCCCAAATCTAGTTTGTCACCCCATCTTTGTATGGTCCGGTTGCAACCCTATTCCCACTTTGGTATCATTTGTGAGGCCTGCCCCTATGACACACCTAGTATTTAGACTATTTTGAGTTGTGGTTATTGATTATGCTTAGAGATACTCTTGATGACATGATACTTAGAAATTTGAGTTCTTATGATTATTTGACTATAGTATTTAGACATTTGAGTTCTTATGATGATTTGATTATGATGCTACATGCTTAGTTAGATGACTATGATGGTTGACCTAAATTCATGCTAGTTACTATGGTTGTTCAATTTGAATTTTCAAATGATGAACAAACAAAATATGTGTCGTGAATAAACCATGTTATAATTTGATGAAATTGAAAATTAAGGTAAAAAGAACTTGATATGATAGGTGATTAGTGATTTTTCCAATTATGATATGAGATATATATGCTATGTGAAATTGTGAAACTTGTGTATATGAAATAGTGATTCAATTTTATGATTTATTTGGATGGAAACTTGTGTCTATGAAGTGGTGATTTGATTGTTTTGATACATGATTTATTGGATGGATTAACGTGTTCATCGAGTGTGCAGGTACACTTTCCATGGCCAATGGAAATTGGAGGTGACCTTTGGGAACCCTGAGTGAATTTACCAGTGAAGCCGAACTATAGTCCATATGGAGGGACTATAGTTCCATTGTGTAATGTATTTTTTTTGTGATGTTATTTGTGCATGTTTGTAAATTGATTTTAATTTCCATGTCAATCCATTTAAGTGGTGAGTTGTCCACCCAAGTGGACAAACTCGGATTTGATCTTTATAACACTTTTTTGGGGGTTGAAAAGATGAGTTTTTAAAGTGTTTTTATTGATTTAAGGTCCCTAGGTCAAGTCCTATGGGTTAGGTACCTTTTCAGCCTAAAATTTTGAGTTAGTTTCATTATTGGGCACCCTTTTTGAGGCCTTAAAGAGGTGTAGTACCCCTCCGTTTATGCTATGTTTTCTGTTGATACTTTCTCATACTGATAGACTTTGTTGTTTTGTTGGATACTTGGATCGCTGATTTTGAGCGATGATGGATTATTGTGACATGATGTTACTCTGTGTGATGTTTATTGATTTCAGACATGACATGATTTAGCGTAGATGCTTAATTTCAGTTTTTATTGTTATGCACATGTTTATGATGGACTAACAATATTTATTGAGTCAGTTTTCTGTGAGTGTATTGGTGTGGAGAACAGAATCGCATCACTCGTTTGCGAGTGCCCTGCGATATCTGTGATTTTCTCCGCACGGTGTGTTTGTTTTAATGCTTTATATATATATACACATGTATGTACATTGTTTGCTTGGTTGCAGGATTTGCAGGTACATGACATCGACTCCACCTGTGTAATCAGGTCTGAGCGTGTCAAGACTCAATGGAATTGTTGATCGGGAGATAGTAGTTAGGTTTATCCTAGTCCGGTCTTTAACCCTAGTCTTAGTACAACGTCAGTTTTCAGTTTTGAGTTGTAGGTTGTAATGTGTTTCTGTTGGTTAAATCGTTCTTGAAAAAGGTAAATTTGCTTATGTTTAATGTTGATTATTGTATTTTATTTATTGTTATAAAAATTAATATTTAAATATAATTGAAATTCATTTACTTAATTATTTAATATATTAGTTAATTTAATTAGTTAAATAGTTGATCTTTAAAAGGATTTAACTATTTAATTAAATAAATTAATTAATTAGATTAAATTATTAAGTGCATAAATTATATTGTGTTTAAATAAATTAGAAAATTAAAAAAAATAAAAATTAATTAATTAATTAAGTTGCATGTGTTTTGAAAGAAAATTAATTTCAAATTTTAAAATTAAATAAATTAATTGGAAATTGCATGCAAAATTATTGAATGGAAAAACTTGCCGAGAAGTGGAGAAGATATTTCTCAACAACTTCTCGACAAGTGTATGAGTGCCATAATGGCAAAGGTTGTTAAAAATTTTCACGGAGGATATTGAGGATCTCGGGAAATTGCACGGGGTTATTCTATTGCCTCGGGGAAAATTTTTCTGGGCACTGGCAAAATTATTTCTCTGTGTGTAAAAAAACCAAAATTTCTTAAGAATTGGTATTTTTCTCTCTGTTTGGGGGTTGTTATTTCTTTTGGAAGATCCTTCAAAGAATCTTGGAGGTTGGTTATTGGTTAATTTGGTTTGGCTTTGCGGGAAGGAATCGGAAACTACAGGCAAGATCTCCTACAGTCAATTTTTAAGCACAGGAATCCAGGTAATCCTCTGGTGAATTCATTTCATTTGTTTTTCTTTTAAAAAAAAATATGAAAAAGAAATTTGAGTGCAATTTATACCTCTGAGAAAATATTTGCTGTATTTATATTGTGAGAATTTAAAAAAAGAAGAAGAAGAAAATCTCTGTATTTTAGTTCTGCTGAAATTATTAAAAAAAAAAAAATTCCCTGAACAGAAACAAAATTTCACAAATTTCTGTAGAAGAAGATTTATTTTGTCAGAATTATGTTTTCTGTATTTGAAAGATTTTTTTTTTTTTTTAAAAAATATATCTATAGCTGTGAATTTTTATGTAAAAATTCCTTTTAAAAAAAGATTAGAAATCGCCGTACGGAAATTAATATTCCAGGCGAAATATGTTTGAAATTTATTTTAAATTTTTGAAAAAATCATTTTTTCTTTTTATGTTCGCCGTACGGGCGAATTTCGGTAATGAATTAAAAAGAATTGGAAATCGCCGAATGTAGTTTATGTTATATAAACTTAATTTTTATTTTGTTTTGTTTTGGATATAAATTTTAGAGCCGAAGCTCTGTGGCGAAGCCGTCCGCGGCTAACCCCGCGGGGTTACGGCGGCGGAGCAGAGCCCGGCGCCGCCCATAAGGGCTGCGCTCGGCTCGGCCGTCCGCGGCCGAACCCTGTGAGGTAGGCCGCGAAAGGGCGGCCCTGTCCGTGTGAATGGCGGACTATTAAAGAAATAGGGTTTTAAGATAATTTAAAATTAATATTTTTCTTTTCTTTATTCATCCTGTGTAAAAAAAAAAAAACGCAGAATGTATTAAATGTGTATATGAGATTAGATACGAATATGGTACATAAAGATTTATTTATGATATAACTTATATATATATATATATATATATATATATATATATATATATATATATATATATATATATATATATATATATATATAATTATATTTGTATATTTGTTTTGAAATATATATATATATAAATGTGAATAGGTATTGATAAATTAGTGGAATTTTGAAGATAGAAAAATAATTATTGATATATATTTTTAAAAAAAAATTGTATGAGAAAATTGGAACTTTGGAAGTTTAGAAAATGATTTTTTTTTTTTAAAATATAGGTAAATTTGTAAAAATTGGAGAAGTTGATTATATGAAATAAATACTAATTTGGATATTAGATCTTTTGTTTATGACCAAATATAGAGATGTTGTTTCAAGCTATGACATATGGATTTAGCATATCCAAATGATAGACGAGTTTTGCTTAAAATTGTTTTATTTCTTTTTGTAATTGGGCAAAATGGGGAAAGTCTCTATTGATTAAGTCTTCTAGACCAAAAGGGGTAAATGGGGAAATTGTGATAGCTAAGATTAAATCTCTTGTATTTTCTAAGTATGTGTACATGATTTTGTTGGTGGTTGACACCTGGATTATGAATTATGTTTGTTGTTCATTATAACGTATATAGGCTTTTATATTGATTCTGGTTATATGTACACTTGTAAACCTTAGATAGAGAACATAGTTTTTCCCGTGTTATGTTTAGGGGAGTGGCTAATTGTAAGGGCTGACACACAAAGTGGTGTCAGGGTAACTTACAATTAGTTTACTAAGTCAGTGATAATTAAATAACATTGTAGATTAGAATTAAAAACTTTTAACAAGTTATGTGCATGCCTCGCTTATGACTCTTGAGCTTCTACAGTCATGAGTATAAGATGAGAAGGCCTGGAATGGCAAAATCAGTGTCTCGTTTCTTTAAGAGACATTCAATTCCGCAACTGAATGCAATAGGGGCCGGGTTTCGTTAGAGGTTACTAGAGTAACCCAAGGATTGGGGTCCGGAACCTAGGAAGAAACACCAGGGTAACCTTTGCATCGTTGTGATGACACTCCACCTAGAATAACAGTTAAACCTTGTGTTGTGATTCAATCAATTGTCAAAATCTAGAAGCAATGTAACCAATAGTTTGTATGTACTAGTGTCTAGGGTTAGTAGATTAGGTCTAGGTAGCCTTATTACTATCTCCTAGCATGGGGGGTGGACCTACGGGTACCACATGGTTGGGTGGAACATGCACCTTACTCCGTTGGGTCCCCAGTTCGATTGTAGCATTGAGAGCTTCATGGATGGAGAGCTCGCACATGGATTCCTTCTATACTTTCATCATTGTATATTGTAAAACTTGAAATGTAAAAACATCCCTCAAATGTATAAGAGGAGATCATTTGTAAAATTGTAACTGTTATTTGAACTATCTCATCAGATGGATGAGCAATGTATTATCTTATCAATGCAATGTATGGAAACGTATTTGTACCTTATTATATCTTGTATGAGAATTTAAATGATTATGCAATGTTTACTTTATGTTATGTTTTAATTGGGAGCAATGCGAAGTACTTAAGTCGCTTATGGAAAACTTAAAGTAGTGTACGTCGTTTAACCTAAGAATGTATGCAACTAATTAACATAGTATTAATACTTTAAAAAAAAAATTATTACACTTTTATATCACTTTTGCAACATTCTTAGGTTATTAAGACGAGGCATTACAGATTGGTATCAGAGCCAGGTTACAAACACTGGACGCTCTGGGTAATCTAGAGCCCATTAGGTTGACCTAGTACGTAGTGTCGCAACTGATAACCTTGGTTGAACAGTATCTAAGACTCATAAATTGTCTTGTGTAGGAACATGCCTAGGCGAGGAGGAAGAGGTCGTGGTAGAGGTAGAGGTGGAGGCCGTGGGCCAATCCCTCAGGTTACTCCCCCTCCTAGCCCTCACCATAGTGACCAAGCAGAGCAGATGGGTCAGAGAAATGAAGAACAGAATCATGTACAATCAGCAGTAGAGGGTTCTCAGATACGTCCACTTTTAGAGGAGGTCCTAGCTCGTCTTGGACCTAGACAAATAGATGAGCAGGAGGTTGTGAGAGAGAGAGATAGATCCCCTAGGAGAGTAGATGACACAGCACGTCAGGATTCTATTATTGTTGGTCACATGAGGGATTTACTGAGAGCACGTCCTCCTACCTTTGATGGTTCAGGAGGAGGATTAGAGGCTGAGACTTGGTTACTGGATTTGGGTAGATGCTTTGCCATGCATCCTTACGGTAGCAATACCCGTGCCAGATGCGCTATTATGCACTTGAGAGGATTCGCCTCTACATGGTGGCGCCTAGAGGAGCAGAAGCTCCACATTGATATTGGTTTTGTGTCTTGGGAGATGTTTCTCGAGAGGTTCAGAGCTCAGTTCCTTTCGGAACACTGGAGGCAGCGTAGGGCTGACGAGTTCCATGATCTACGCCAGTTAGCTCTTTCTGTAGAGCAATACGAACGTAGGTTCTACGAACTCAAGCAGTATGCTGGTATTGGCGATGATGAGCCTATGCTAGTACAACATTTTATCAGGGGCTTAAACGCCCGTATCAGTGGTGGTGTCCGAGTCTTTGAGCCAAAGACTATGGAAGTCGCAGTGGAGAAGGCTCGCATAGTTGAGGAGAACCTTATTATGGCTTTAGGTGGGCACACAGGAGTGCAGATTGGCAGTGCTCCTGTAGCAGGTTTTAGTCCACAGGGTGGACAAGCACAGACAGGTGGTTCTTCCAAGAACCAACAGACACCCACAAAGGGTGGGCAGCAACAAAGAACACCTCAAAAGAACAATAACCCTCAACCACAACAACAGAACAGTCCTCAATCAGGAAAGGGTCGTAATTGGTGGCGCAACAAGCGCAATAGGCAGGATCAGCCTGCGCAGAGTGCTCAGTCTACCGTCAGTAGGGGTAGTTTTCAGCAGTCCAATGTACCTTCGGGTGGCAGAGGATTTGGTAGAGGCACAGGAACAGGATGTTATTCTTGTGGGCAGCATGGGCACATAGCTAGGCAGTGTCCGATGAGAGGTTCCACTGGTTATGGGCCTCAACCTACAGTTTCAGAGCCTACGGTGGGCGATGCAGGACATGCACATACAGTATATGCAGCGGTTAATGACCGCCAAGCCGATCACCAGAATACGGTGGTCGAATCTTCAGGTAAGTTAAATGGTGTTAATGTATCTATACTTTTTGATTCTGGAGCCACTGACTCCTTTATTTCACCGTCCATTGTTGACCGTTGTGGTCTTGTGGCGGTAAAACAAGGTGGTAAATGGCAAGTTGAATTCGCCTCTGGGGTGAAAGTAGCCGTAGATAACTTAGTACATAACTGTGAACTTAAAATAGGTACGTTAACAACCTTAGTAGATTTATATGTTACTCCCTTAGGATCGTACGATATAGTACTAGGTATGGATTGGTTAGCATCTTATCATGCTGTGATTGACTGTCGACTTAAGACAGTTAGTTGCATGGATGATTTAGGTGCGAAAGTGGAAATCGTAGGTATTCAAAGACCTATCTCTTTGCGGATGATATCTGCTATGCAATTAAAGAGATGTCTTCGTCAGGGATGTCAACTGTTTGCAACAACAGTTACCGATTTAGATGAGGGTGAGAGTCGAGAGGTATCTCTTGATGATCATCCTATTCTTAGGGAATTTGCAGATGTGTTTCCCGATGACATTCCTGGAATGCCACCGAAGAGGGATATTGACTTTAGAGTTGACTTAATTCCTGGAGCTGAGCCTATATCTAGAGCTCCTTATAGAATGACGACTCAGGAGTTGGAGGAACTTCGTATTCAGTTACAGGAACTTTTAGAAAAGGGTTTTATTCGTCCAAGTGTATCCCCTTGGGGAGCACCCGTCATCTTCGTAAAGAAGGACGGATCTCTTAGGTTGTGCATTGACTATCGTCAATTGAACAAGGTTACGATTAAGAATCGTTATCCTTTGCCTAGAATCGATGATCTTTTTGATCAAGTTAAGGGAGCTAATGTGTTCTCTAAAATAGATTTGAAGTCCAGTTATCATCAATTACGTATAGCTGAAGCAGACATTCATAAAACTGCTTTCCGAACTCGTTATGGGCATTACGAATTCACAGTAGTACCCTTTGGGTTAACGAATGCACCTTCGGTATTCATGAGTTTAATGAATGGTGTATTTCGTACATACCTTGATCGTTTTGTCCTGGTATTTCTCGATGACATTTTAGTCTATTCGAGGAACATGAAGGAACATGAAGAACACTTGAGACAGGTATTGCAATGTTTAAGAGAAAACCAATTGTATGCAAACCTGAAGAAGTGTGACTTCTTTCAACCTGAAATTAAATACCTTGGACATGTGATATCTGGAAAAGGTATTGCTGTGGATCCTTCAAAGATCCAAGCCATAGTTGATTGGCCCGCACCTACTAATGTAGGTGAAATTCATAGTTTTATGGGTCTAGCTAGCTACTATAGACGTTTTGTAGAGGGTTTTTCTAGGATCGGTCATCCTATTACTTCTCTTCAGAGGAAAGGGAAGAAGTTTGTTTGGACAGAACAATGTCAGTTAGCTTTTCAAACACTTAAAGAAAAGTTAACTAATGCGCCTATACTTATTGTTCCTGATCCTACTAAGGATTTCGTAGTTTGTGCGGATGCATCTTTAGAGGGTTTGGGAGCAGTCTTGATGCAAGATAGGCGTGTGGTTGCTTATGAGTCTCGCAAACTCAAGGACCACGAATTAAACTATCCTACTCATGACCTAGAACTAGCTGCAGTAGTGCATGCATTAGTTCGTTGGAGACATTTTCTATTAGGTCATCGCTTTGAACTTCATACCGATCACCGTAGTTTGCAATACATTTTCACGCAACCTAACTTGAATGCTAGGCAAAGACGGTGGATGGAGTTCTTGTGTGAGTACGATTTTGAAGTAAAGTATGTTCAAGGCAAAGAGAACGTAGTGGCTGACGCTCTTAGCCGACGTCGACATGAGATCTCTGCTACTACTCTTGAAGTAGATTTGAGAGGTCAAATAGTAGCTACACTTCCTACTGATAGATTATATCAGGAAGTGAAGTTGGAGATTGAATCGGGTAGACCTTTAGAAGGTCGATTTGAAGGTTATGTCCTAGAATCGGATGGTATATTACGACATTTAGGTCGCATTTATGTACCTCATGTAGAGAGTCTTCGTACATTAATCATGACTGAAGCTCATCGAGCTCCGTATTCAGCTCATCCAGGTGTCAAGAAAATGCATGCCGATCTTAGGCAATTGTATTTCTGGCCTGGTATGAAACGTGATATTGCCGATTATGTATCGAGATGTCTTGAATGCCAGCGAGTTAAAGCTGAGCATCATCATCCTGCTGGATTATTGCAGCCACATCTCATTCCCGAATGGAAATGGGATATTATATCCATCGATTTTATTGTAGGGTTACCTACGTCATCACGTCGACATGATGCCATTATGGTAACTGTTGACCGTTTGACTAAAGTAGCTCACTTTTCACCTGTACGTTCATCATATAATGCTTCATCTGCAGCTAGAATATTCATGGAGGACATCGTTAGATTGCATGGAATTCCTCGTAGGATCATATCGGATAGAGATCCTGTATTCACTTCAGCTTTGTGGACTTCCTTGCAACGTGCATTAGGAACACAGTTAAACTTTAGTTCAGCTTATCATCCTCAAACCGATGGTCAAACTGAAAGAGTTAACCAAATATTAGAGGATATGCTTAGGATGTACGTAATGGACCAACAATCACGTTGGGAGGATTACTTGTATTTAGTAGAATTCGCTTATAACAACGGATATCAGAGCTCCATAGGTATGCCACCATATCAGGCATTATACGGTCGTCCTTGTCGAACTCCACTTAGTTGGGATCGACTTGAGGATAGAGTGTTGCTAGGACCTGAGATGCTTCGAGACATGGAGCAACAGGTTGACCGTATTAGAGAGCATTTGATTGCAGCTCAGGATAGGCAAAAGAAATATGCCGATGCCCATAGGATCGATCGACAGTTCGCTGTTGGTGATAGAGTGTTTCTTCGAGTGCGACCGCGAAAGAGTCCAATCCGTTATGGAAAAGGCTCTAAGCTTGCGCCTCGTTTCGTAGGACCATTTGAGATCTTAGAGAGAATTGGTCCCGTGGCATATCGACTCGCCTTACCACCCAGTTTGTCTCGTATTCATGATGTTTTTCATGTGTCAGATTTCTAGACCATATCATCCCGACATATCTCATGTACTTGATTGGAATGCGTTATGTAGAGGACGGGTAGCCGGCTTTGGAGCCCGTGGCCATTCTTCAAATGATGTGGGTCGAGACGTTGATTAGGTGAGGGTCCAATGGGATCCTAGCTATGAGGCTTCGGCTACCTAGGAGGATGCGACACGCATGAGGGAACTTTATCCCTATCTGTTCGCAGGATTTCAGGAGCAAGCCTGATCCTAGGGGGGGAGGATGTAGTACCCCTCCGTTTATGCTATGTTTTCTGTTGATACTTTCTCATACTGATAGACTTTGTTGTTTTGTTGGATACTTGGATCGCTGATTTTGAGCGATGATGGATTATTGTGACATGATGTTACTCTGTGTGATGTTTATTGATTTCAGACATGACATGATTTAGCGTAGATGCTTAATTTCAGTTGTTATTGTTATGCACATGTTTATGATGGACTAACAATATTTATTGAGTCAGTTTTCTATGAGTGTATTGGTGTGGAGAACAGAATCGCATCACTCGTTTGCGAGTGCCCTGCGATATCTGTGATTTTCTCCGCACGGTGTGTTTGTTTTAATGCTTTATATATATATACACATGTATGTACATTGTTTGCTTGGTTGCAGGATTTGCAGGTACATGACATCGACTCCACCTATGTAATCAGGTCTGAGCGTGTCAAGACTCAACGGAATTGTTGATCGGGAGATAGTAGTTAGGTTTATCCTAGTCCGGTCTTTAACCCTAGTCTTAGTACAAGGTCAGTTTTCAGTTCTGAGTTGTAGGTTGTAATGTGTTTCTGTTGGTTAAATCGTTCTTGAAAAAGGTAAATTTGCTTATGTTTAATGTTGATTATTGTATTTTATTTATTGTTATAAAAATTAATATTTAAATATAATTGAAATTCATTTACTTAATTATTTAATATATTAGTTAATTTAATTAGTTAAATAGTTGATCTTTAAAAGGATTTAACTATTTAATTAAATAAATAAATTAATTAGATTAAATTATTAAGTGCATAAATTATATTGTGTTTAAATAAATTAGAAAATTAAAAAAATAAAAATTAATTAATTAATTAAGTTGCATGTGTTTTGAAAGAAAATTAATTTCAAATTTTAAAATTAAATAAATTAATTGGAAATTGCATGCAAAATTATTGAATGGCAAAACTTGCCGAGAAGTGGAGAAGATATTTCTCAACAACTTCTCGACAAGTGTATGAGTGCCATAATGGCAAAGGTTGTTAAAATTTTTCACGGAGGATATTGAGGATCTCAGGAAATTGCACGGGGTTATTCTATTGCCTCGGGGAAAATTTTTCTGGGCACTGGCAAAATTATTTCTCTGTGTGTAAAAAAACCAAAATTTCTTAAGAATTGGTATTTTTCTCTCTGTTTGGGGGTTGTTATTTCTTTTGGAAGATCCTTCAAAGAATCTTGGAGGTTGGTTATTGGTTAATTTGGTTTGGCTTTGCGGGAAGGAATCGGAAACTACAGGCAAGATCTCCTACAGTCAATTTTTAAGCACAGGAATCCAGGTAATCCTCTGGTGAATTCATTTCATTTGTTTTTCTTTTAAAAAAAAATATGAAAAAGAAATTTGAGTGCAATTTATACCTCTGAGAAAATATTTGTTGTATTTATATTGTGAGAATTTAAAAAAAGAAGAAGAAGAAAATCTCTGTATTTTAGTTCTGCTGAAATTATTAAAAAAAAAAAAATTCCCTGAACAGAAACAAAATTTCACAAATTTCTATAGAAGAAGATTTATTTTGTCAGAATTATGTTTTTTGTATTTGAAAGATTTTTTTTTTTAAAAAAAAAATATATCTATAGCTGTGAATTTTTATGTAAAAATTCCTTTTAAAAAAAGATTAGAAATCGCCGTACGGAAATTAATATTCCAGGCGAAATATGTTTGAAATTTATTTTAAATTTTTGAAAAAATCATTTTTTCTTTTTATGTTCGCCGTACGGGCGAATTTCGGTAATGAATTAAAAAGAATTGGAAATCGCCGAATGTAGTTTATGTTATATAAACTTAATTTTTATTTTGTTTTGTTTTGGATATAAATTTTAGAGCCGAAGCTCTGTGGCGAAGCCGTCCGCGGCTAACCCCGCGGGGTTACGGCGGCGGAGCAGAGCCCGGCGCCGCCCATAAGGGCTGCGCTCGGCTCGGCCGTCCGCGGCCGAACCCTGTGAGGTAGGCCGCGAAAGGGCGGCCCTGTCCGTGTGAATGGCGGACTATTAAAGAAATAGGGTTTTAAGATAATTTAAAATTAATATTTTTCTTTTCTTTATTCATCCTGTGTAAAAAAAAAAAAACGCAGAATGTATTAAATGTGTATATGAGATTAGATACGAATATGGTACATAAAGATTTATTTATGATATAACTTATATATATATATATATATATAATTATATTTGTATATCTGTTTTGAAATATATATATATATAAATGTGAATAGGTATTGATAAATTAGTGGAATTTTGTAGATAGGAAAATAATTATTGATTTATATTAAAAATTTGTATGAGAAAATTGGAAATTTAGAAGTATAAGAAAATGATTTATATATATATTTATTTATGAAGATATGGAAAGTTGATTATATGAAAAAGTTATTGATTTTGAAATGGATCTATTAATTAAAACTATTTTTAGTTATGTTGTTTCAAGCTGTGACATATGGATTTAGCATATCCAAATGATAGACGAGTTTTGCTTAAAATTGTTTTATTTTTTTTGTAATTGGGCAAAATGGGGAAAGTCTCTATTGATTAAGTCTTCCAGACCAAAAGGGGTAAATGGGGAGATTGTGATAGCTAAGATTAAAACTCTTGTATTTTCTAAGTATGTGTACATGATTTTGTTGGTGGTTGACACCTGGATTATGAATTATGTGTTTTGTTCATTATAATGTATATAGGCTTTCATATTGATTCTGGTTATATGTACACTTGTAAACCTTAGACAGAGAACATAGTTATTCCCATGTTATGTTTAGGGGAGCGGCTAATTGTAAGGGCCGACACACAAAGTGGTGTCAGGGTAACTTACAATTAGTTTACTAAATCAGTGATAATTAAATGACATTGTAGATTAGAATTAAAAAAACTCTTAACAAGTTATGTATGCCTCGCTTATGACTCTTGAGCTACTACAGTTATGAGTATAAGTCAAGAAGGCCTGGAATGGAAAATCATTGTCTCGTTTCCTTAAGGGACATCCGATTCCGCAACTGAATGCAATAGGGGCCGGGTTTCGTAAGAGGTTACCAAGGTAACCCAAGGATTGGGGGCCGGGACCTAGGAAGAAACACCAGGGTAACCATTGCATCGTTGTGATGACACTCCACCTAGAATAACTGATAAACCTTGTGTTTGTGTTTCAAATAGAATTGTCAAATCTGGAAGCAATGTAACCAAAAGTTTGTATGTACTAGTGTCTAGGGTTAGTAGATTAGGTCTAGGTAGCCTTATTACTATCTCCTAGCACGGGGGGTGGACCTACGGGTACCACATGGTTGGGTGGAACGTGTACCTTACTCCGTTGGGTCCCCAGTAGGTTCGTTGCATTGAGCGCTTCATGGATGGAGAGCTCGCACATGGATTCCTTCTATTACTTCATCATTGTATATTGTAAAACTTGAAATGTAAAAACATCCCTCAAATGTATAAGAGGAGATCATTTGTAAAATTGTAACTGTTATTTGAACTATCTCATCAGATGGATGAGCAATGTATTATCTTATCAATGCAATGTATGGAAACATATTTGTACCTTATTATATCTTGTATGAGAATTTAAATGATTATGCAATGTTTACTTTATGTTATGTTTTAATTGGGAGCAATGCGAAGTACTTAAGTCGCTTATGGAAAACTTAAAGTAGTGTACGTCGTTTAACCTAAGAATGTATGCAACTAATTAACATAGTATTAATACTTTAAAAAAAAATTATTACACTTTTATATCACTTTTGCAACATTCTTAGGTTATTAAGACGGGGCATTACAAGAGGTTTGACGAAAATAAGGTTTTGAGAAGTGGGATGGGGACTAGTCCGTTTCCACTCCCACTTCTCTATGTTGTCTTGGAAGTCCCCCAAGTTCTCACACATGGTTGAATGTGGTTGGGAGGGTGAATGGGTGAGTGACAAGTGTCACTTTCCCATTCAAAAGAAATTCAAACTTGAATTCTATAAGAAAAACTAAGAACAAGGGTTTTGGGGGTTCTCTTTTTTGGAATTCTTTGGTTTTTTTTTGAGTTGTGATTATTTCTTGGGAGCTCTTGGATTTGGTTTGAGAGATAGGAGAGCAAGCTTGGAGGAAGAGGAGTTGGGCTCATTCTCTTCACATCCTTCCTCATGTTGGCTTAAGGTAGGCTCAACACACACTTTTGCTTCTTGTGTTTTAATTTTGTAAGTTATGTATATGTATTTGTGTGTTTTGAAATGCTTCCCTTAAATTTTTTTGGTTTTGTGTATGTTGTTGGAAAAAGGGTTGTAATGGGATAGGCTCACCCAAATTTGGGAAGAGCATCCCAAGTTTGGGGATGGATGGAGTAGGAACCTCCATGGGGACACGTCATTCCTCCTTAGAAGGGAGAGGTTACAAAAGGGTTATGAGTACCCATATGTTTTGTGAAATGTGAAGGGTGGTTTGGGTGGATGAAGAAATGTGAAGGAAGGGTTGGTAATGAAGGGTTGAAACTTGTGATGGTTACCCATGGTGTTTATTTTGAGTCCCCAAAATGGAGTGCGTAGTCCACCCTCCATCCCCCGTATTGGGTTCATAATGAACTCTTTGTTATGTGAAAATCCCCTTGGGTGGGTGTGTATATTTTTGTGTGTATCTTGCGTGTTAATGTATTTGGCTTGCATGAATGTACATGGTTCTCAAGGTGCCTCCTAGCTCGAGGGTGGTTCGTTTTTCAACCAAAGGTTGGGAGGTGAGCACCCATGGCCTATAGAAGAATTTTTATGCCTTGTTTAGTTTGCAGGTTTGAGGAGTTTCAGATTTGGAAGTGCATGTGTTTCTTGGAGTATGGATTTTATTGATGAATTTCAAGAGGATAATGCCCTATTTGATGCTTGTTGTTGTAAATAAGTAGATGGAAATTTTGTATTGAATATGGTAAGAAAAATAAGTACTATGTCACAGTTTTGTATACAATGTTGCTATAAAATTTATTTGAATGTAATAGCAGAAGGACTACCTTTGTTTCTTTCGTAATGTAAGCAAGCTTTGTACCAAACTTATGTAAATCATTTAGAAGGAAAAGAAAGGAAAATGTGTAGTTTATTTTATAAAGAAGTTAGAATGTTGTTATAGAGTTCTTCTTTCTATTTTTATAGTTCAAAAAGAGATAAAATGATTCCTGTGAGAAATCTGTATGCAATCTATTACATAAATTTCATACATAATGACACCATATTATTTTCATTTTGTAAGTTTAGGTGTTTGCTCTGTTTAGAATATACATTACCATCTATAAGGCCTGACATTGTCAGCTTGAAAAGTTTCCTGAGATAAAAATTTAAACCACTGTTGTGTTTCAGTTCTGTGAAATGATAAATGAATGGTCTTACTTGCCTCTGTTTATGTTTTGACAAACAAATGGTAAACTTTTGTGTTAAAAAAATTATGTGAGAATTTTGTAAAAGAGTAGCTGAGAGGAAAATAATCAATTTGACTTTTGTTCCTTCAGTGTGTATGTTAACTATATAAGTAGAAATTCCATCAAATAGCAAATGAATATTTTGTGCTTATTAAAGGAATCTTGAGGGTTTTTCTTCTTTAAGATATTTACTTATTACTCTCCTATTTGAATATAAATGTGCAACTGTATGTGGAAGACTCCTCTTACTTCTGTGATAAATCTAGATATTGCTTAAAGTGAACTGTATACTTGCTTCTTGCCCTGAACTGTTTGTTTCTTGCCCTGGCATGATCTGCTTACTTATGCTTGGAAACAGGATAATAAATAAATAAATAATGTCATCAATCTATGAAGAGTCATTTATTTTATTGTAGTCATGATGGGTTTATGTTTAGTTTAAAATTTTTGTAAAGAAAATACAAATGGATGCTTGATATGTGTCTGCAAGTAAAAATAAAATAAAAATATTAAAACAAAATTCATGAAAACAAATAAATATAAGGTTTTCGTTTGAGGAAGGGCTCAACCCCCTCCTCATTCTAGCCGCTATGTGTTACGAAGGGCACAACCTCCCCATAAAAGTCGTGATACAAAAGAGGGGGAAAATATACTTGTGAAAATGAGTCATTTTCATGATCTAGTTCATCACGGTTCATCGCCACCACCGTCCACACCTGAAAACAAGAATGCAGCCAGAGGGTGTGTTCACATAATGTTGTGGATGTAGCTATGACTCCAGATTTTGTGCATTGGATCAACCAAGGTCGCTACCCCTGCATACATGAGAAGGGAATAACGTTAAGACAATCCTCAGTTCAGGAAGTTGCAAAATGTGTTAGGGTTCATGTCTCAGGCTCCTTTATTTGAATCAATTATAGACCTAAAAGTTTATCCCAAACAAAGAGCACTCCAATCCGTCATTTTCAAAATGGACATAAAATGGTATCAAATTTGGTTATTAAATTTATTTCATATTGCCTCCATGGTCTCCCTAATCCAAATGCTTATGTTGAATTGGCTCCGTATAAAACAAAAGAGAGAAAATTTAGAGGGGCAAGTAAAGTGCGCAAGTCCCCATAATTTAATGGGTGTCATATTAATTGTCGTTTTAAAAGCATTTTGCTAAATATCTCGTCATTGCAGATTCCATGGAAGTTTAGTTAAAAATAGAGTATATTCCTAACCTTAAGGCATTCACTAAGATCAAATGACTTACTTTTAAAAATATATATATACATAGATAGCTTAATTATGAAAGTTAAAAAAAAGCTAAGGTGCCACACCCTCCCCTCACGTAAAAAGGAATATAGGTGGGTGGAGGGCTTAAGATTAAGAGTAAACATATCTCACTTAATACATTCCATGTGTACATGGAATTAAATAGATAAATATAAAGAAGAAAAAAAGAATCCCTCTCATAATGTTTTCTAAAAAGGAGAAGAATTAAACCAAAAATAAATAAATAAAGGATATATGTAAAAAAATAAAAGTTAAGTTGATTATTACATTTTATAAGTTTAAATATATAATAAATAGGAAAGTGATTTAATTATTTTTTTAAAAAAATGGGGTGAGAAATAAATATATATATTTACCTATAAATCTCATCTTATAATCTTTCTTAAAGGGAAAAAAATAATATGTAAATGTTAAGAAATTTAAAATGTGTTATATTTTTATAAATTATTCTTTAGTCTTATAACTTTTATATTTTATTTTTAGAAAATAAATATATGTATAATATCCATATTTATTTGTTTTAATAATTAAATTAATAATATTTAAATACTAAGGGTAATAATAAATATACTACAATGGGAATTTAATGATTATCATGTTGATTATAAACATTTTCATTATCCACATATTAAAATTTCGTGGTGAAATGGTCCTAAGTGGATTTTGATATTATTTTCAGTATGGCTAAAAGGGGTAGGACTAACAAGTAAAGTAGTGTTCCATCATATAATCTTTAGGAACAATAGTAAATTAAATTGAGGATAGTTTTATGCTTTTTGGACCATGTGAGGGTCCATACCACAAAGTGTCTAACCATGACATTAACGCTCATGATTAAAGAAAGCCCCAACTTGGGGTTGGTAGCCAAGAGTCTAGTAGACCCTATGTTTGGAGACAACCTTGAACCGTTTTCATTTCCTTACCCCTCTTGAGCGACGTGTTGATGACAATGTAGCATAAGCAACGTCACCCAATGCGCAATGCATGTACCATGCACATGTATGGTTGTTAAATGTTAGTATATTGTAATGTTGTTAAAAAAAAAAAAAATTAGTTGCATTTTTTCCCTAGTGTAAATTATTGGCATTACATCATTTTTTTTTTTAAGTCATTTAATTTTATTTATCTAATTAACGTCATTTTCATAGATGATATAGTTGTTAGTTTGTCATGTTGTTGTGCTTTTGATTATGTGCGACTTCCAGGAGTAAGTCGATCCTAGGGGGGGGAGGATGTAGTACCCCTCCGCTTCGCTCGTCCTTGACATCGAGTAAGCTAGTTATTGGTGAACTTAATAGTTTTATATGGGTTTATTTAAATCAATTAATTAAATTAAAATTGATTTACTAAGGTAATTCAAATAAAAGTGGGAATTAAAATAATAATCAAATAAATTAAATTAGATGGTTTGTAATAAATAAGTGTTAGAGTAAAGTAATTAATTAACTTTACTCTCCTCTTAAGATTTCACTTTATGCACATATATTAGTCATTTAATAATTAATATTAATTATTAAATGCACTCACCTTAGGGTTAGGTTTTCCTTTCGGTGTTGATCTCCTTTATAAGGATTGATCTCTTGTATTGTATTTACTTCTTGATTCATTTTTTCTCTGATAATAAACTTTTCATATTGTCAGAGCAAAACCCTTGTTTTGTTTCCTACAGATTTCTTCCTTGTGACAGGTTTTTGCATGCAGGTTTCTTGGGCTTAATAGATTTGTTTTTCATCAAATCTTACATGGTATCAGAGCTGGATCTGCTGTAGCTTATTCATGTTTGAAAAAAAAGGGAGCAAGGGTTTGACAGAAGAAATTTGGGATTCTTCAGCTAATTTGAGAGGTTCTAGGTGTAGTTTTTTTAGCATTTTTTACAAGCGCATGCATCAGATCTGGCATTTTTTTTGGGTGTCCTCTGTTTTAGCATTTTTTACAAGTGCATGCATCAGACCTAGCATTTTTTTTGGGTGTCCTCTGTGTTGTTCACAATGGTGTCCTTCCTGGTATTGTTTACCAGTCTTGCACCTTATTCCTCTGAACGCCATGCATGAGCCGTTGTCTGCATTGGCAGATCTAAAAAGGAAGAACTTCAAACCCCCGCGGACGTCGTACTTTGACTTGAAAGTTTTTTTACCTGCAATTGCTATCCAGATCTGCAGTCTATTTCATCAGTAAATTCTTCAGGTACATAGAGATTTGTCTCAATCATCTACTACTTTCTATTGTTTTCTAGCTTTCAGTTTGTACTGGGGATTGGATTTTTGCATTGTGGGGGGGTGTTTTTCCTTGCTTTCTGTCATTTACATCAGAAAAATAGAATCTACAAACACCGAAACAAAACAAACAAACCCCTTCTACATCTTCTGTCTAGTTCTAAAAGACCACTAAATAATAATAAAAAAATTAGAGCAGTTGAGGCACAGTTCACAGGATGGCCGATAGATCTATTGAACCTCTCACACTGCATAATTATCACACTTGGAAGGGTCGCATGATGACTCTACTCCAATCTCGAGGGTTATGGTCTTGTTTGGATGAGGTTCAGCCTCAGTTGACTCGTGCCTTTGAGGTTATGCAGTACAGGAACAATATGGATCAGGCTATGGGATTGATGGCTTTACACATTTCTGATAGTCTCTTGTTTCATCTTGAGGGTTGTCTCACTCCTCGAGCCATTTGGACCAAGTTTGATGGACTTTTTGGTACTGTCAATCAGTTCAAAGCTTTGCAGCTTGAGGCTGAGTTAACTTCTTTGGTACCTGATTCGTTTCCCTCCATTGAGGACTTTCTGATGAAGTTCAAACAGCAAAGATCTATTTTGCAGGGTTGTGGAAAAGTTAAGACTGATACAGAGTGCATCTTTCTAATTCTCTCCAAGCTTCGGGGTCCATTTTAGATCTTCTCTTCGACCTTTTATTCCACCATGGATGCCTTGGGTGCTCGACATGTCATGCCTTCTTTTGAGGTCTTTTGTGATCGTCTGACTCGTGAGCAAGCTAAGCTCAAGTAGTTGGATTCACTTTCAAGTTCACAGAACCAAGCATTGGTAGCTTAGTCCTCCAAACGAAAATAGAAGCAAAAACCGAAGCCTAATCAAGATTCAGGGGCTAGTGAGAATCCCTCCAAGCCACCACCTAAGTCTGATTCAAAACCATAGTCCAATTCTAAATAGGGAAAATCTTTGAAGTCTGGTGAGTCTTCCTCCAAGACTAAGAAGAAATCTGGTGATCCTTGCAATTTTTGTGGCAAGGAAGGACATCCAGTTTCTAGGTGTTGGAAACGTTTAGAGGCTTTGGAGGAAGCCATGCAACAGCATAATATCAGTGCACCTCAACCTCCTTCACAGCCCACAGGGAAAGGTCATGCTCTTTTTGCACGAGCATTGTCCTCAGAATCCACTTGGATTCTAGATTCTGGTGCCTCTCACCATATGACACACATAGAGGATTTGGTCACTGCTCTTGCCCCTACAGGCACTAGACATATTGCAGTGGGTGACTTAGCACAACTTTCAGTTCAGGGTTCCAGTACTATTTCATTGGATGGTGGTTGTCTACAGGATGTGCTTCTGGTTCCTGACATTTCGACAAACCTTCTATCCGTTTATCAGATTTGCCACTCTGGCTTTGGTAAGACAGTTGAGTTCTCACCACATGATGTGGTTATTCGAGACCTTCATGATCTTGACTTGGTTGTGGCTACTAGGAGTGTGGATTCTGCATCACGCTTATATAGATTTGATGGCTTTGAGAGTTCAGACACTGTTGGTTCCTCTCTTATAGCACATGCAGATTCAGTGAGTAGGCTTTGGCATGAGCATTTTGGCCATGTCAATTACATATATCTATAGCAGATGAGTACTCAGGCACTTGTGATTGGGCTTCCACAGATTTCTTGTACTGATGGTGTATGTCATGGATGTGTCCTTGGAAAACATCATCGCGATCCTTTTCCTAAGGGTCGAGCCACTCGTGCTAGGGCAGCCCTAGAGTTGGTACACAGTGATCTTATGTCCTTTTTGACTCCTTCCTTTTCAGGGGACTACTATGTGCTCACTTTTATTGATGACTTCTCCAGACGTACATGGGTGTACTTTCTTAAGTACAAGTCTGATGTCTTTGACTCATTTAGGACTTTTAAGACATTTGTGGAGAAGTAATCTGGACTTTCTATCAGGAGGATACGCATAGATAATGGGGGGGAATATGTTAATCAGGCTTTTATAGATTTTTGCACTGAGCATGGTTTACAGCATCAGTTTACAATCCCTTACACCCCTCAGCAGAATGGTGTTGCTGAGAGAAAGAACAGAACCTTACGGGAGATGGAAAATTGTATGATACAGCCTCAAGCTATGAGTTCTTCATTCTGGGTTGAGGCAGTCAATTGTGCCAATTATATTCAGAATCGAATGCCTCATAAGGCATTGTGACATATGACTCTTAAGGAGGCTTGGACCCATGTCAAGCCTGATGTTTCTACATTCTGAGTTTTTGGTAGTGAGGCTTAGGCATTTATTCCTAATGCTCAATAGAAAGCCATGGAGAGGAAGAGCTGACCACTCATATTTGTTGGCTACTATGAGGATGTTAAGGCGTACAGGTTGTTTGATCCTGATTCTAGAGAGGTCTTGTTTCAGCAGGATGTCCAGTTTGATGAGTGCTATCCTCAGATGGATTCTCCATCACCAGCTTCTCCCTCATTTCCTACTCCTCCCTCTTCATCTCTTGGGGATTACTTATCTCTTGAGGATGATGTAGATGATGATCCACCATCTCCACCACCACCAGTTGCTCCGTCTTTGCCTAGGTGGGCCCGTGTCACTGTTGATGCAGCTGGTTCTTTGGCAGGTGATCCTTCAGATACTCGTCGTACTCGTCCTCAGACATCTGGTTCTAGTCTTTTGAGTCATGCCATTTGAGATGATCCTCAAAAGTTTTTAGAGGCGACAGGTCACCTTGAGTGGGATAGGGCTATGGATGAGGAGTATTCTTCTTTGATGAAGAATCATACTTGGGATCTCTGTCCTCTTCCTAAGGGAAGAAATTTGGTTCAGTGCAAGTGGGTGTATCATACCAAGTATGTTGCAGATGGTTCTATTGATAAGTATAAGGAACGTCTTGTTGCAAAGGGGTTTTCTCAGGTAGAGGGTATTGACTACTCTGAGACCTTTGCTCCTGTCGCCAAGATGAACTCTATACGCCTTGTACTTTCACTTGCAGCTTCACAGGGATGGACAATGTTTTAGATGGATGTGAAGAGTGCCTTCTTGCATGGAGACCTACATGAGGAGATCTATATGGAGCAGCCTCAGGGATTTGTGTAGGACACTTCTTTGGTTTGCAGACTTCGGCATTCATTGTATGGTCTCAAACAAGCCCCTTGGGCTTGGTATGAGAAGATGGACTCTTTCTTGCTTTCCTCTCACTTCACACACTGTCATTCTGATCACACAGTGTATATTCAGCGTCAAGAGGGTGATCTTTTGATTCTTGTGCTATATGTAGATGATCTCATCCTTACAGGTAGCTCATCCTCCATGATTCAGAGTGTTCAGAGAGCTTTGATGGAGCAGTTTGAGATGACAGATCTTGGTCTCTTGCACTTCTTTCTAGGTCTTCAGGTTATTCAGTCTTCGGATGGGATTTCCATATTTTAGGAGAAGTATGCTCTTGATATGCTTCAGCGATTTGGCATGCTTGATTGCAAGTATTCCCCCACTCCATTTCAGTCAGGTGTTGTTTTGTCTTCCACTTGCTCTACTCCTTCAATAGACCCCACTTTATACAGACAGTTGGTTGGCAGTTTGTTGTACCTGACACATTCTCATCCTGATCTTTCCTTTGCAGTTGGCCTTGTCTCTCGGCTTTCCCATGATCCTCATGAGAGCCATTGGCAAGCAACCAAATGTATTTTGAGGTACATTCGGGGCACCACTCATTATGGCATTCACTACACTTCAGGATCCCCTCACATCATTGGCTTCACTGACTCTGATTGGGCTGGTGATGTCAACGATTGGAAGTCTACTTCTGGCTTTGTTTTTTTACCTTGGTTCTGGTCCCATCATATGGTCTTGCAAGAAGCAGTCTGCTATTGCATTATCATCTACAGAGGTTGAGTACCGTGCAACAGTGTTAGCTAGTCATGAGGTTTTATGGCTTTGGCAGTTGATGACAGAGTTTGCATTTCCTCCGGATAGTCCCACTATTCTTTGGTGTGACAATCAGAGTGCCATTCACATTTCTCGCAACCTAGTGGAGCATCAGCGGACAAAGCACATTGAAATCCACATGCACTTCATCAGGTAGTTGATTCAGGATGGTTCTCTCATCTTGGAGTACATTCCTACAGAGGAGCAGGTTGCAGACATCTTCACTAAACCTTTGGCATCTTCGCGCTATCTTCAGTTGCGCTCCATGCTTGGGGTGAAGGAAGTTGTCCTTGGGGGGTCTCAATGAGGCCTTCCTTCCTTCATGTTTTCTTTTTAGCATGTTTCTTTATCTCTTTTTGGAGAGGAGTTTTTTCCCACTAGGTTTTCTCCTTTACTCCACTTTATAGAGATTTTTTTGTATTCAGGTACCTGATCAGGCCATGTTGTCGGGACCCTTTGTTGCATTGTAGTTCCTTTGCTTTCTTCTGCATTGTTTGTAGCTGCATTGTAGCTCATCTTAAGGGGGGTGTTAGAGTAAAGTAATTAATTAACTTTACTCTCCTCTTAAGATTTCACTTTATGCACATATATTAGTCATTTAATAATTAATATTAATTATTAAATGCACTCACCTTAGGGTTAGGTTTTCCTTTCGGTGTTGATCTCCTTTATAAGGATTGATCTCTTGTATTGTATTTACTTCTTGATTCATTTTTTCTCTGATAATAAACTCTTCATATTGTCAGAGCAAAACCCTTGTTTTGTTTCCTACAGATTTCTTCCTTGTGACAGGTTTTTGCATGCAGGTTTCTTGGGCTTAATAGATTTGTTTTTCATCAAATCTTACAATAAGTAATTAAATTGTTTAGTTAAGAGTAAATTTTTTATTAAATAACTAGAATAAGTCATAATTATTGATAAGTTATAATTGTCAAGAATTTTTAATTGTATAGAAAACACACAAAGTTGTTGCTCTGTTTCCCCAAAATCACAAATAGGGAATACAAATGTGGAATAAATTTGGAGACATGCAACTTTGATTTCTATTAAATAAGCAAGAAATTGAAATACATGAAGGATTAAACATAAACTACTGAAAGTTAAATCTAAGCTACGAACTTCAATCTGCTAGGAGCAATCAACTGCTCAACCAACTTCAGACAACTTCAGGAGCTACGAGGAGCTCACTGGACTGAGCTACACAGAGCTCTTTAGGAGCAATCTCTGCTCACACACAGAACAAACAGTTGTTTTTGTTCAGGAGCTTTCAGAAGCTCACACAAAACATTCTCTATCTACAGATTGTTGCTGCACAGAAAAAATTCTTCTTCCTACTGACAAAAAAACTGCCTTCATTCCTTTTGTCTTTCAATTCATTCGCTCTCAAATTCAAAATTACCTACCAGCATTGAATTGGAATTCAAAAATTCCTAACTTCATTTACTTCTGCAGTCTTCAGGTGCATGTCAAGAGAAAGTGGGAAAGCAATCCTCAAAAAAATCTTCAGCTACAGGCATCGAATGCTCCTGACAGGTAGGTGGACGGGAAGAGGCTCAGGAGCATTTAATTTTCCAACACTCCCCCTTGATCTTGAGCTGACAATAGGATCAAATCTGATCCAAATCAACAACGTCCATCTGGTTCTTAGGCGCTCGAAACTATCCTTGCTCAAAAGCTTGGTGAATATGTCTGCTACCTGCTGCCCAGACCTACAAAATTCCATTTTAATTTCACCATTC
Source organism: Sequoia sempervirens (assembly GCA_007258455.2). Taxonomy (NCBI): domain Eukaryota; kingdom Viridiplantae; phylum Streptophyta; class Pinopsida; order Cupressales; family Cupressaceae; genus Sequoia; species Sequoia sempervirens. The sequence goes on along the minus strand of VDFB02387684.1, from coordinate 10,397 downwards.
TCAACCAATTCTTTGATAAAATGATACCTAATTTCAATGTGCTTGCTTCTTCCATGAAACACAGGATTTTTCACCAAGGCTATTGATGAAACATTGTCACAGAAAATTACTGTTCCATCCTCTTGTTCTTCTTTCAAATCCACCAAGACTCTTCTCAGCCAAATAGCTTGACATGTTGCATTTGCTGCTATATACTCAGCCTCTGTTGTTGATAGGGAAATGATAGGTTGCTTCTTGGAAGCCCATGAGATGACTCTCGAACCCAAATGAAACACATAGCCTGATGTGCTCTTCCTATCATCCAAACTTCCTGCCCAATCACTGTCTATGTATCCAATCATCCCAAACTCATTTGTTGTTGTGTACAAAATTCCATATCCTTTGGTGCCATTCACATATCTCAGGATTCTTTTACCTGCTTGCCAATGGGTGTCCTGTGGAGTCTCCATATACCTAGAAATAAGACTCACACTATGAATTATATCAGGTCTAGTTGTTGTTAAATACATTAAGCTTCCAACCAAACTCGTAAACATGGTCGGATCCACATTGCTGCTACAATCTTCTTTTCTCAGCTTTAGACCTATGGCCGTTGATGTTGGGGAAGGCTTGCTTTCAAGCATCCTAAATCTCTTCAAGATCTCATTTGCATATTTCTCTTGAGAGATGAATATACCATCATGCATTTTTTTTACTTCTATGCCTAGAAAATATCTCAAGAGACCTAAAACTATCATTTTAAACTCTCTTTTCATGGCCTCTTTAAAATCAACAATGAGGAAATCATCATCCCCAGTAAAAATTAAGTCATCAACATACAAGACAACAATCAAAACCTTACCATTTGCTGCCTTGATGTAAAGAGTGGGCTCACCATTTCTTTTGCTAAAGCCATTGCTCATCAAATATGAGTCAATCCTACTGTACCATGCCCATGGAGCTTGCTTTAGCCCATAGAGAGCCTTCTTCAGCCTATACACCTTGTGTTCTTGACCTGGAACTTCATGTCCGAATGTCTGCTCCACATAAACCTCTTCATTTAACACTCCATTAAGGAAGGTGAACTTCACATCAATTTGAAATACCTTCCACATGTGTTGGGCTGCAATTGCTATGATTGCCCGCACGATTTCCATCCTTGCAATAGGTGAAAATGTCTCATTGTAGTCTCTCCCAAACTGCTATTTGTACCCTTTGACAACTAATCTTGCCTTGTGTCACTCAATCCTTCCTTTGACATTGCACTTGGTCTTGTAGACCCATTTTACTCCAATAACTTGCTTGTTTGGAGGCAAATCTTTTAACTCCCATGTGTTGTTCCTCTCTATTGCATCTATCTCGTCATCCATGGCCTCACACCATTTCTCCTCTTTCACGACTTCTTCAAAATAAACTGGATCACCATAGAGACCTTTCATTAGATAGAATTGCTAAAATATGCTAGCTACTCAGGTTCAAGAGCTCTCAGAGCTCTAGGAGCTCTATCAGAGCTTTCAGAAGCTCTCAGGAGCTCTTCAAGAGTCAATCTTCTGGCACTTTCAGGAGCCAATCTTCTGGTTGTCTCTCTTGCCTTTCTGTCTATTCACTTCAGGAGCTTTTAGGGGTCCTTCAGGAGCTCTTCAGAAGTTTTCAGGAGCTCGTCCAGAACTCACTGCAACCGAATTTAAGGCTATCTGTGACAGTCTGCCTGACTGTCTGTCAACTTTAGGAGCTCTTAGGAGTCCTTTAGGAGCTCTCCGGAAGTTTTCAGGAGCTCATCTAGAACTCATTGCAACCAAATTTCTGGCTGTCTGTGACAATCTGCCTAATTGTTTGTCAACTTCAGGAGCTCTCAGGGGCCTTTCAAGAGCTCGACCGGTACCTTCAAGAGACAATTCTCTGGCTGACTATGACAGCCTGCCTAACTATCTTGTTGACTGTCTTTCGGCTTCAGGAGCCGTCAGGAGCTGTTGGGAGCTTTCAGGAGCATCTATAGACTTGTCTTGCTAAAATTCATGTTTAGTTTCTGCTTCTTCAGGAGCTGTTAGGAGCAGTTCTGAGTTGTCAGAATCTACCACTCCATCCCATGACTTGTCTTCTAGGAACTCCACATCCCTACTAATGACTATCCTTTTGGTGACTGGATTGTATAGCTGATAGGCTTTGGAATCTTCACTATAACTCATGAAAATGCATTTTTCACCCTTGTCATCCAATTTATGCCTCTTTTCCTTAGGCACATGTGCATATGCTACACACCCGAACACTCTCAAGTGCTCAACTATCCATTTGTGTCTTGTCCATGCCTCTTGAGGGATCTTGTCATGAACTGCCTTTGTTAGACTTCTATTAATCAAATAAACAGTTGTTTCTACAACCTCTCCCCAATATTCAGTCGGGAGTCCTTTTGCTTTCATCATGCTCCTTGCCATCTCCACAATGGTCCGATTCTTTCTTTCAGCCACTCCATTTTGCTGCGGAGTATAACTGGCTATTAGCTCCTTCTTGATTCCATTTTTCTTACAAAAATTCACAAAAAAATTAGAGGTATACTCTCCTCCTCTATCTGACCTTAGGACCTTGAGCACGTGTCCACTCTTCTTTTTAGCCTAGGCCTTAAACAACAAAAACTTGTCAAATGCTTCAGATTTATGCTACAAAAAATAAACCCATGTCTTACAACTGTAATCATCAATAAAGGTCATAAAAAATATTCTCTTACCAACAGAAATGATTTGCATAGGGCCTACCAAATCCGTATGCACCAGCTCCAATGGTGCTCTTTCCCTTCTAGAGTTGCCCGATTGAAAGGGCTGCCTATGTTGCTTGCCCAAAATGAAAGCCTCACATCTAACATTAGGCTCTACTATTCTTGGAAAACCATCAATCATTCTTTTCTTAGACAAAAGACTCAAACCAACATAGCCTAAATGTCCATACTTGAGATGCCACAATTTGGAGGGATCTTGAATGGTGCTCTTGAGCGCTACATGATGTACTACTATACATTCTCCATTCTTGAGAGGTGCAACAATGGACTGAGATGAGAAACATGTCTTAATCTTCAACGAAAACATCCAGTTCTTTGTCATTTGGACTGCTACAAACACTTTTGTCCTCTCATTTTTGTCATAAATGACGCATTGAACCTTCTCCATCAGCACTTTGTATCCATTTTGGATCAGCTGACCAACACTCATGAGGTTGTGCTTTAATCCAGGAGCAAGAAATACATTCTATATCTCCTTCTTCTCACCTTGCTTGTTGTGGATCATAATAGATCCTCTTCCAACAACAGGAACTACTCCATTGTTCCCCATTCTAATTTCAGACTTTACATTTTTATCAATGAAAGAAAAAAGACTTTCATTACCACTCATGTGGTTGTTGCAACTGCTGTCCAAATACCAGACTTCAGGGCTGCCTTCTTCACCAATGTTGCACATGATGAAGGTTGTGGACTAGTTTCCTTCAGCCACATTCGAATCAACCACATTCACACTTTTCTTTGAATTATCTCTCTACTTGGTCCAACATTCACTTGCATAATGGCCAAACTTATGACAGTAGTAGCATTCAACGTTGCTCTTGTCATTCTTCAGATTTGAACTGCTATTCTTCTTGCCTCTTTAAGAGCTGGTCTGAGAGCTGCTCGCTCCCTCTTGGTTGTTTTCTCACGCCGAGCTTTCTTCTCCAGCATTACCACATCCAGATCTCCCTCTACCACGTCTGGAGTTGTTTCTTCCTCTCCCCCTTCCTCTTGCATTTGACTGAGCTTTAAAAGCTTTCTCTTGGGAGGAACTTGCAGACCTATTTAGGTGCTGCTCATGGGTTTGCAAAGAACCCATCAGCTCATCAATAGACAATGTTGTGAGATCTTTTGCCTCTTTGATGGCAATCACCACTGCATCAAACTTCATTGGTAAGCTCCTGAGGATTTTCTCCACAATCCTTTGATCATCAATGATCTCAACATTCACTGTCAACTGTTTTATCAAACTGGAGAGTCTTGTGTGGAAACTGAGATGGACTCACTGTCCTTCATTTCAAGAGTCTCAAACTCTCTTCGAAGCATCTGGAGCTTCACCAATCTGACTTTGTCAGTCCCTTTGTAACAGGTTTGGAGGATTTCTCAAGCTTCCTTTGCATAGTTAGTTGTTGCTATTCTGGGAAAAATGGCCTTTGCCAAAGCCACTTCAATCAAACTCAATGCCTTAGCATCTTTCCTCCTCAACTCCTTCAACTGGTTCTTCTGGTTGTTTTTTAGCACAACAAATGTTGTTGGGTTAGTTACATCATTGAAACCACTTACCACAAACTCCCACAAATCATTTGCGACCATAATGGTCTTCATCTTTTTCGCCCAAAAATCATAGTTCTGTCCATTTAAGGATGGCGACTGCTGCCAGCTCTTTCCTTCATCTCCAACCATGTCTCATACACAGAAAACTCAAAAACCAAAAAGAAAAAACAAATTCCCTAACTCACAAGGAAATGGGGCCTATGGCTCTAATACCATGTCAAGAATTTTTAATTGCACAGAAAACACACAGAGCTGCTGCTTTATTTCCCCAAAATCACAAATAGGGAATACAAATGCGGAATAAACTTGGAGACATGCAACTTTGATTTCTATTAAATAAGCTGGAAATTGAAATACATGAAGGATTAAACATAAACTACTGAAAGTTAAATCTAAGCTATGAACTTTAATCTGCTGGGAGCAATCAACTGCTCAACCAACTTCATACAACTTCAAGAGCTACTAGGAGCTCACTGGACTGAGCTACGTAGAGCTCTTCAGGAGCAATCTCTGCTCACACATAGAACAAACAGTTGTTGCTATTCAGGAGCTTTCAGAAGCTCACACAAAACATTCTCTATCTACAAACTGTTGCTGCATAGAAAAACATCTTCTTCCTACTAACAGAAAAACTGCCTTCATTCCTTTTTTCTTTCAATTCACTCCCTCTCAAATTCAAAATTACCTACCAGCATTGAATTGGAATTCAAAAATTCCTAACTTAATTTACTTCTTCTGTAGTCTTCAGGTGCACGTCAGGAGCAAGTGGGAAAGCAATCCCCAAAACAATCTTCAACTGTAGGCATCGAATGCTCCTAACAGGTAGGTGGACGGGAAGAGGCTCAAGAGCATTTAATTTTCCAACAATAATCATTAAAAGATAAATGTTTTAATGGGATAATAATGTTATAAATTATATTTTTATAATGATTGATAAATCTATTATTAATGGAATCAATAATCGAATGGTGGAAAGTATTCTGATTTTTAATTAAATAAGAAAGTTAATATTTTGAATTGAATTATAAATAAAATAAGTGTAAAGCAAGGCGATAATATTTTGAATGCATAAAAAAAATTTGAGTGCAAAATGGAAAAGATACCAATAAAAGATAAAAACATGTGCATGCACGACTCAAAACTGGAATGAAATCGGGAAACTTGTTTTATTATGAGATTGTTGCCTGATTTTTTCTTGGAAAAATAAAAACTTTATCTCTGTTTCAAAAGGAATCAACTTTGGGGAAAAAAATTTATCAATAGATTTTATTCTCAAAAGAAAAAGAAAAATTACTCAGCAACAACAATTTTGAAAAGTGATTACAGTTTTTGGGGTTTTGGGGAATATTATCTTTGAAATGAACGATTTTACTCTGGCTTGTTGGGAGAAACATTTTATTAGTTAATTTTGTTCTTAGAGAGAAACTGGGGGCTCTACAAATTAAGGGGAAGAGCTTCTTGGATTCTTTGTTGTTGCACTTGTGTTGAAAAAGATTGTTCATTTATGTGGGCGGATTGATTGATCATGCAAAATTACCTTTTTCAAAAAAATATTTTTCTACTTCCTTGCACCAGGTTGGTGATCCGATATACCTCTATTTCCTTTATGTATCTTTGTTTTCGAAAGAAAGATTGTTTGATGTTATTTTGCATGTTGTCTTTAAAAAATTCTGGATTATATCAATGTCTTTGTCTTGGTGATTCTATTTACTTATTATCTATGTGTATAGCTTCAATGGATGAAGATTTCCTTTAGTTGTGTATTATATATTCTAATTATTCTGGAAAAGCTCTATATATCCATTTTATATTATGTTGATTGAATGAGAGAGTCTTGGTTTTCGTTTTTCTTGAAATCTGAACATGTGATGGAAGTCTTGTGGATTGTGTTTCCACTCTATGATTGTCAAGTTATGCTTCTGGGTGATTAAATGCCCCTTTCTTCAATTGGTCTAAGTCATATTTCCAGTCTAGAGTTTCTCCTTTTGTTAGTTGGTGAATTCTATATACTTTTGTGTCGTATTTTAGTCTTTGTCGCAAATGCGGCATCTCACTATTTTGTATTTTTGAGTTGATTTCTTTTGAAGTCTGAGATAGTTCGTATCAAATCAAAGGCTTTTTTGGGAGTCTTTTATTTTCTGTGGTAGTTAATCCAGAGGTTGGTTATTTGATTTGAGGTCTTTAAGAGTCAATTATGTCTTCCTTGTGTATGCATGGAATTTGGTTTATCAATCTTGCGTTAATGTTGCATGAGACTTGCTCTATTGGAATAATGTGTTATGGACTCAATATATATTTATGTGTTTTAGATTAAGGTTTTAGAACCTATGTGATGATGTAAGCATCCTATGTGTATTGTTATTGAAATTTTATGATAAATAGAATAACTATATGCATGTAATTTTAGGCAGGAATACGTTTGCAGGTAAGATGTGATATAGGGTGTTTCATTAAATCATTGTTTATGAGAGTTTTCTTGCAATGTTTCCCTTCTTCTATACTTTGATGCATGTACAAGGCCACACCAAAGCTCCTAATCAACATGGAAAATGCTGGAAAGGTCATGGAATTGGACTTTACACCTTCCAATTAACTTTGCTTGAAGTGTTATAGCGCAAGACTATTCTTCAGGCTGTTTCATTTTGTTTCAAGCGTGCACCCTCTACTTCTTCCTCATACGCCTATTCCTTCACCTTCTTGAGTGTCATCTAAACTCTTTCATTTTAATTCCCCATATACCTCTGTGCATAGGCATCCATGCACACCCTAGCTAAGCCTTTTAGTACGCTGGTAGATCACAAAGATTTAGAATTTAAAGTGTTTGCTCTACCTTGATTTCCAATGCCCAGGATAGGATCTTTGTTCTGATTAAGTTTGAGACTTATGGGTGCCTTGGGGACCTTTTTTTTTGTTGTTGGCTGTAGATTTTTCCTTGTCCTCTTATGGCTGCGCCTAGGTTATGGAAGTGCTTAACTGAATTTTCCCTCAATTTTTGTTTATTGTATATTATTATGGTGATATCAGCATAACTTACTCTAGATTTCTTGCCTGACCTATCTCAACTAAGATTGAATAATAGCAATAAAAGAAACACTAAAAATCTCCATCAAAGGTCGAAGCCAATCAAACCTAGAACTACTTGCTGCTAAGATATTATTGAATCTTTGGCTTATATTTGCAAGATGTATATATATATATATATGAATATGAATATGTTTAAGCATATATATATAATAAGATCCGAGTTAAAGGAATATTTAAGCATATTTAAATGTAACAATGTATATATATATATATATGTGCATGTGTGTGTATGTATGTAATCCTTTGTAATGATATATGTGTATAAATGTGTATATATTATATGATTTATAGCAAAAGAAAATTTGTTGTATCGATATATTTATTTAATATATATCTATGTAATTTATTAATTAGTCAAAATGACTTCGTAATGAAAAAACTAACATAATGTGGTGATTATTGTTATTTACTTAATTGATAGATGAATAGGTGACTATGTTAGTTAAGTGAATCAAGTGAGCAAATAAATTAAGATAAAAGGGGAATATTAACTATGATAACTATATTAAGACCTATATGTATCGATATATCTTGTGGAAATAAAATGATTTAATTTAGAATATTCCACCTATGTGATTGATTGATCAAGCGGGCAAGTAAATTACATATACATCAGTAGATCATTAAAAGAGTATAATTTGAGATTTGATAATTATATAGATAAGAAAAAATAGGAAATCATATAAGAGAAGACTGATATGCAAAATGAGTTGGGAATCAAATAGAAGAGACATTATTTTAATTACGAATATAGATTACACGATTCTATTGAATTTGGTTTTCCCTTGTGAATTAAGAATTAGATAGGAATTAGATACTTTCATATATTTATATGTATATATATTTATATTAATATGTTTTTCTTGGTTAAGAAATTCAATGTATTAAAACACATAATTGGATATAAAATATGTTTTCTAGATTTAATTAGATGATTTCACATTGATTGTTTGAATAGAATGTAATTGGTTATTTAACGTTCCTTATACTGTTACTTTAAATGCGTATAAGTATTTGTATGGTTCTTTAATATGTACATGATGTCTTTATGTATGTTGTAAACTAATTTTTGTGATGATTTAAATGTCCTTCTTGTAAGTATATTAGTTTAAATGTGATAGTAAATTAAAGATTTATTTTTTCTATTGGTTCCTCATTGTGAATCTCTTCCTTTGTGTTGAATTTTGTCATGAGGAGATTTTGTGCCTTGAACTTCTTGAAACCGTGTTGTAAAAAGTTGTGGGAACCTATAGAATTTTGTTATACCCACAGTTGGGAATTGGTGTATAGTTGGTTTTAGTCTTCCAGAGGAAATGGGCGAACCTATTTATGTTGTATGAACTATGGTTGTATCTTTGGGAACCTTTTTGTCGTATTCCTATTTGGAGCCCTCGTGGGTGTACCTTGTTCCATGGTTTTCTTTCCTTGAGTTATGGCTTCATGTGAGAAGGTTGTGCCTCGCACATGACTTTGGTTGTTGTGGTTTTAGTGCTTTGTATGTTTCGATACACCCCTTCTTGTTGTGAGTTTTTTTTTTGGGCTATTAAGGAGAGTGGCTCTTCATGGGGGTCGATGCACAAATGGGCAGCCTGCATAACCCATGGAAGAGTTGGTTCAATAAGTGAAAACCTAATAAAATAAACTAGTGGGTTTGGGTAGAAACACATTAACTAAAGATAAGTAAGTGACCTCACCCACGTTGACAAGATCACTACCTCATCCTCATGAGAGGCTAGTGGTCCCGCACATTCCACCTTATGGGGGCGGCACTTGGTGAAAGGAAGCCAGGATAAGCATAGATGGGGTTCAGTTCCTATTGAGAGGTAGCCAAGATAACCCATGATAGGGCCATGTGATGACACTCTCCCACAGTATCCCTAGTATGCCTAGTTGTTTCCTTTGCATGTCTTTGGAAGCATTCACCTTGTAAGTAGTCATTGATGTTGTTGTCTATTATGTTTTGGTTGCTTTTCTGTGTTTGGGTCTTGTGGTCATTCTTCTTGAATGTTTTGGTTCGTGGGTCTTTCTTGTCATCTCCTAGAATAGGAGGGTGGGCCTTCAGGTCCATGTGGTCGAGTGGAATTTGCTTTGCACCCCATTGAGTTCCCTATTAGCTTTCGTGCAACACGGTGTTGTTCAGATGCAGAGTGTCCCAAAGTTCACCATATATTCAATTGTATATTACTCATTCATGTTATACTCATGTAATTGATGTACTACTCCCACGTTGTATTGGGAAACATTGATGTACACTTATGACATAGAATGATGTAATGTAATGAAACAAATGTAATGTATTATTTTACCTTTGTAAACCTTATGTGCGGTTAATGATTTGTGGTAGCCATTATTTGATGTGTTGTATCTATGGAAATATGCTCCATTGTATTCAAATGATGATAATATGTTTATGGTTATTGGGATTAAGTTAATCTTTTTATGTTGAGTTTTCACATGTGGATGTTTCTTATTGATGAAATTATAATGGATGTATGATTTTGTAAATGTATGCTATATCATGGGTTATAAGGTAACCTTGGAACTTGTTCGCTATCGTTATGGTATGGGTTTATGTTACATAATGTCTTCATGTGTACCCCAGAGGATGGAGTTGTTAGTGTAATTGTACAATGGCATTTCATGTATCGTAACTTAATGTACATCTCATGTATATTTACTTTAAAAGAAAAAAATGTGTTGTAACTATTGTCCTTGTTGTCCTTTGAGGTTCATGCGACAAGGGATTTCATCAAAAGTAATGATCTTGGGTGCACCATTAGACATCCCACAAAGAAAAAATTTCTTCCCATCTACCTTGAACTTCAAATCCATAGTCTAGAAATTTTGAGAATACTTTCAAATAAAATTTAACCATTAAACTCCCAAAAAATAAATTTTCCCCAATACCAACCACAAAAATATTTTGTCATTGCATAATTACCCAATGCAACACTCAATTGGGGAAATTTATTAGTAAAAGTCATGGTAAATCCATCTAGAACCATAAAATTGAAACCTTTGAAGTTATCTA
>VDFB02387682.1:75671-149795 GCA_007258455.2 Sequoia sempervirens | reverse complement strand
TAAAATGCTTTGATAGACATGTATTGTAATGTGTTAGCATAGACAAGGCAGTTGAACCTTTGAAAAATGCCTCAAAGAAATGTGGTTTCATGGTGATGGAAATGGCATGACTTAACGCCATGAAGCAAATTGCTATGGATTGTCATGGCATTCCATCACCATTGAGACCACATTTCTTTGAGGCTTTTTTTCAAACAGTTTGCTACCTTTTCTATGCCATTGCTTATTAGTATGCTTTGATAGAATTCTTCCACAAGCATCCATAGCTTTTTTGGAAGCACCTATTTTAGGCTTTTAGCCATAGCAACAAGGAAGTGGACTATTTGATAAAATGCTTTGGTAAACATGTATGATAAATGTAATAGCATAGACAAGGCAGTGAATAGATAATGCCTCAAAGAAATGTGGTCTCATGGTGATGGAATGCCATGACAATCCACAACAATTTGTTTGTCATGGCATTCCACCACCATGAGACCACATTTCTTTGAGGCATTTTTTTCAAACAGTTCATTCCCTTCTCTATGTTATTACGCTTACTATTATGCTATGATAGATTTTTTCTAAGCATCCAAGTAGCTTGTTTGAAAGCACCTATTTTAGGATTTTAGCCATAGTAGCAAGGCAATGAACCTATTTGATAAAAATGCTTTGATAGACATGTATGAAAAATAAAGAAGCATAGACAGGTAGAGTGAACTCTCTTTGAGGGTCAAATTAAAGAATGAGGTCTCATGGTGATGGAATGCCATGACAATCAAAATGGAGATTCCATTAGGTCATGAGACTCCTCATTTCTTTGAGGTAATTTTTTTCAAAGAGTTCATTGCCTTGTCTATGATATTGCTTAATACATTGAAGCTTTTGATATATTTTTTTCCAAGCATCCATAGCATGTTCAAAAGCACTTCTTTTAGGCTTTCAGCCATAGCAACAAGGAAACACTTGAACTATTTGATAAAATTCTTTGGTAGACATGTATCAAAAATGTGGTAGTATAGACAAGGCAGTGAACTATTTGAAAAAATGCCTCAAAGAAATGTGGTCTCATAGAATGCCATGACAAGCAAATGCAATTGGCAGCTGCTCCTAGTTATTAGTTATGCAATGTGTAGTAATTGCATAACTGCTTAGGTTGACTTTATAAAAACTATATTGTAATTGAAATTTTGTCATCTATATCAAAGACGCATCTTAGTTATTAGTTATGAAATGTGGTATAATGTTTCTTTAGTCGAAAGATGTGCAAATGCAATGTAATCAATGTTATGAATATAAACTACCAAAATCTATTTTTACTAAGTTACCGGGTTTGGTTTTGCTTGGTATCGGGTTCTAGAACCCGGTTCGCCGGTTCGGGAAATTTTTTTTGGGGGTTGGGTTTGTTTTGGGTTCGGTCATACAAAAACATATAAAAATCAGAAATATATACATATTTGCAGCAGTAATCAAGTTCAGAATACACCACCATATTAATAGTCAAATAACATAGCAAAAATACACCACCACTTTCATAGTGAAATATTAAAATATTAGTGATCTACTTGAATGTCATGATACAAAATTATAAATTAAAGTTCAAACATAAAAATGTCAAGTGTTTATAATCAGCCATTATTGATCATTGATCAATCTGAAAAGTGTGAACATTTTTCTGTGTGGAAGGCAAACAAGAAAACAAAGGTTACATAATTATTTACATTGTGAAAGAGCCAAACCTTTTTTTCTTGCATACCGTAGAAGAACCCTGATTTTTTAGTATCCTGTCTTGAACTCGAATCCATCCCTAGTAGCCATGAATGATTGACTAGGAACTATGAGAAAGAAATAAGATAAATCACATGAAACTTGTTGCAATTTATTTCCTTGGGAAAAGGGGTAAAGTTTTCTTTTCAGGGAGAATCTCCTTTAGAGTTTGAACGCATTGATAATTTTCAAGATAGACTTAGCCACATATGTCATCTAGGTTTGAAGCTTTTAGGTAAAATGTTTGCTTCTTAAAATTTTGTTCAAAATTCAAGATGCAGGCTCTCCTCCCTTAGGAAGAGAAGGCCTATCGTCCTAACACTCTGGTGCAACACTTCTTAAGTTCTGTTGATGCAAAAGATAGATGTGAAGTTTCAAAATAGGCATAATGGTTATATAAATTTCATCTCAATGACTATCATTGCATCAAATTGAAGAATTTTCAATCCTTTATGGTCTAGACAAGAGAATTATGGAGTAGTGTTCCAATGCTAAAGTCTTATTGTGAATCTCTTTGCTATGAGTGGTTTAAAAATGAGGAATCTGTCTTCTGCACCAAATGAGAAATATTCACAATATGTGCTAGGAAGGAATAAGTCCATAAGATCAAGTATGCAAGAACTGAGAATTGCAAAATTGGCTTACATTTGACTTCCAAACACATAAATTTTCACACTTTTCGATGTTCACACGTAAGTCAAAAAATATATGTGCATAAGTTGTAAAGTATACACTTGAATACACGTAACTCATATCTATTGAACCATGAATTTATAATTTGGAAATATGGACACCATCGATAAAAATATTTGTATTAAGCAAATTGCCATGTACGCATACATCAATATATGTTGATATAAGTATAAAATATAGTTACAAAATAGCCATATGGGCTACGGTGACGCCATAGGCATACAATGTCAAATATATCCAATACAAAAATATGTACAAAATTTCCATGTAGGCATACAACAAAGTGGCCTGCAGCATTCAAAATTCATTTCCATGCTCAGCTCAAATACAATTTTCTTTCCTTTGTCAGATCCGATGGCGATAAGTCTATCACCCATTTTCTGTTGTGCTCAAGGAGTGCTCCTGCTACTCCTCCTAGAGTTTAGCTCCTGGTGAAGTTTTAACTGTTATAATAAGAAGTAAAGGCATTAATATATAGAAATTACATTATAAAAAATGATATATTTAACAAAAATAATCACTTACGCCATCTCACGATCACTCTCCACCATGGAAATATTTTCACGCCAATGCTGAGGCATGCTCAAGCCCTGTATAAACCAATCCAAATAAGAATTAAACTACGAATCAATAATGGTTTGATTTTTCACTAGAACTCAGTTCATCTATAACAATGAATGTAAATTGAATTTAGTAATTTGTCTCTATACCTCCCCATCGTGAGCTAATGAGGATTGTATAGCAAGAGGGAAAGTTCACACCAATATCCATTACCTCAGAACATTTGGTGGTGTTTCTATCACCAACAACTGAAAATAAAACAATAATTTATTCAATCACAACAAAGTTACAATAGCGATCCATGTGATGACTTATAATGTATGAGATCTAATGAACAAAATTTTGAGTACAAGTATTAAACAGATATATTTCTAATTATTAGTTATCGAATTTGAAGTAATGCTTTGAGTTTGAATGATGTGTAATGCAACGTAACCATCAAATGAATATAAACATCACAAATCTATTAAACTTAGAATTCATTACTTAAGTTCTCTTTAAATTCTATATTACCTTCGTGAACATTTGATCAAATCTACTGGCACTCGGAGGTGTTTCCTTGAAACCTCCAATAGTACCCTGTTCAACATCCAAAATCACATATTAAAATACCATTCGTAAAACAATGATATTAACACATGTAATAAATTTATAATTTTTTACTAACTTTACATACCCCACCAATAGGTGTACTACAAAAATAAGTAGGTGGATGACTGCGTATCCAGCCTCTGACTGCGGATCTCTACACCTTATTAAAAATAATAAAACTAAATTAGTTAATCTTGCATTTCACAATTTGAAATTTAATAAATTAAATTCAATGAACATGTTGAATTTTACCTATGTCAATGCAATATGCATCATGCAAAATGTCAACCTTCCATCCCCGTAGATGCATATGGATCAGGCTACGTAGTAGCATATGGATCCTACATAGCACCCTCTTGAGTGCCGGTAGGGTCATACGAACAATTCACCCTGCAAGATTGACACACATGGGTTCAAAGGCCACCACCTGAAGACTCCCCTAGATGGCGTTGTACAATAGGGCTAGTGTGATGGATGACACTACGGGTCAAAGTTGTGATCACCTACAATGTCTCTATGTCAGCACTCTCCTTCGCGAATGGCAAAAGTATCATAATCTACCATGAGGTGGCCTAGAGAGAGGTCATCTCCCTTGCCGTGTAGGATCTAGCTGTGCACCGAGCCTATCTTGAGCTGACCCCCACCTCTCCCCTGGAACTCCCACATATCAAAATAATTTGGGATTTGGTTCAATACAAACTCACTGTATAGTTTCCTAAGAAAATATTGGGGGACTTCACAATTATTGCACAATGGGTAATCAAAGACCATATACCATCTTTCATAAAAATAGTTCTTAATCTCTTAGTGGTGGCACCAATGAATAGGAAACCTCTTTGCATTGAGGGTAAGATTTTGATTTGTTTTATGGTCAGTGAATAGAGAGCACAAATCACCTTAGTAATTTTTTAAATATTTTAATGGTTTATATGATAATTCCTTTTTCTACATAATATGCCCTAGCCATCTGCCTCCCATCTTGCCATCCAGATATTTGTTGATGATTGCATTCTTACATTTTTAACATGTCTTTCAAATGAATTTTCTTTCTAGAAACATTCTTCTATGGTTGAAGCATTTGGATCACTCCAACCCATCGATAAGATCCCCGTTGTTTTCTATTGTTCTCAATTTCACTACTCAAATTTTCTTGAGTGCCAAAAAGGAATTGAGAGAATGGGTGGGGAGGCTGATTTTGTTGTTGAGGCTGATTTTATTGAGGATTTTGATGTTGAGGATTTACCTCCTCTTCTTGTTGAGGATTTGCAGGATTTCCTACAGATTTAAAAAAAAAACAATCAAATCTAACCTAAAACAAACAAAATCAATTTCAAACTAACAAATTCAAAACAAATAGTAAACAATACTTACCTCCTGCATCTCTTCGTCGTCGTGGCACCATATTTGTAGACAAAATCCAACTGTTCTTGATGAAATTTGCAGAAGTCCTTCCTCCTAGAATGTGAGTGTGAAAATGAGGGGTTTTGGCCGTGGGCAGAGCTGAGAAACAGTGAAAAGAAAATGATACACATTTCACCTTTTTTTTCTTTTAAAATCACATAACGTGCTCACTTTATAATGCGGGTGTGTTATATGTTTCCAAATTTTTTTCCCATTTGGCCACAAAAGTGCGACCAACTTCATGCACCCACCCTAATGCATTTTTAATGGAGGTCGTGAGGAAGCTAGATGGAAATCTAAAAATGCGCCTTTCCCCTAAATTGATTTCTCTTGTATCAAAATTTGGGAGTTTTTTATATCTAATTTGATAAGTTTTCCTATATGAGAATAGGGCATTTTGAGAAAGTGTCATTTAAATTACCTCGGTATCCTGAAGGTTTACTGATATTTCTGGAAGTTTATCGACAAATGGCCATGGTTAATATTAAGTATACGAACATGGGGAAACGAGGGTATGTCTTCCCATTAGATACCCCTTCTTTTGTGTGCAAATCAAACTAGATGGCTAGGGGAGCTGAAGGAATTCTCAAGGAATATAACCTCCAAAATCTGTTTATGAGAGCTAATTTTGACAGTAAGGGTTTTTTGAAGCATAATCTCTATGGAGGGAGCTTATATCGGCATCACCCATCTATCAAAGATTTCTAGGAATATTTTTTCGATGAGAAGGAATTTTTGAGAAGAGATTATATGAGGTTAACGCTATAGTAGATATAGGATTTCAGTATATCATTTCACATTCCTAAAAATGTAGCTAAGGATTCAAAAATCATAGATCCTGCATATGAAAAATTTCTTGATAAATCCCACCCTAGGATTGATTGGAGCCAAAGTGAAATTTTAGATATGAGGGTGTGTACTGTCCCAATGCTTAAAAGAACCCAAGACTAGTTGGATGGGAAACGGCAGAAAGTTGTTGGTCTTGTTCAGGAGCCTAAGTCCTCACAAAAGAATGAACAGGGGTCTACACAAGCATCTGTTGCAAGTGTATCATTAGGGAAACCCTTTGTGAGGTCCTCTAGTGCAAATTCTCAGTCAGGAGGTGATGGTGATAGGTCAGAAGAAATAGTCAAGTTGAATAGCATCTGTGAACAAGACAGTGTGCATTCTCCTACCCCTAAGAAGAAGACCAATCAAGAAAAACTTGTGGCTGCAGATTCTGAAGCTATCTTTAAACAGATCACTGAAGATAATATCATTCCTCCTTTTTCTGAATTTCCCTCTTCTCTGTCTCTGATTGATAATCCACCTATCACTCCTAATGCTCCTAAAAAAACTATTAGTGGAAATGAAGATTCTATTCTGGTAGTAGCCTCCCTAAGATGGCTGAAAAAAGAAGTGGAGAAGAAGAGAAAGTATATTCCTACAATGAAAGTTGGAGTGGATACAATTTCAAAGTTACTTCAAAGCTCTTCAAAACCTAAGAAATCTAGGAGGATGTCAAGGATGGTGACCAATGATACTTCTGGAAATCAAATGTTAGAAATTGTTGAGCCTGTGAAGGATTTAAATGAAGGTGAAATAATGGAGGCAGACTACAAAGTCACACATGTTGATATGGGGCCTCCAACACTGGAAGGTGATGTGTACCATGCCAATTATTCAGTCAATACCTTGATTAAAAGAGTGAAAGAACAAAGGAAAGAAAATATAAAACTGGAATCTCAAGTCCTCGCATTGAGTAATTTTATTTCTTCCATGGCCACTCCTACATCTAATGAAGCCTCAAGTTCTCAGGTAGAGGGCATCGATGTGCTAACCATAGAGAAAATTAAAAAGAATTTGAGCTATTCTAGATTTTTTTGTGAGGGCATCGATAAAATATCTCAAGAGGCTATCTTCTTTCTGAATAAATCTGTGGTATTTTACACTTGAGTTGTTAAGAAGAGGGAGGGGTTAGTAACATAATTTCAACAGCTTAGAAAAGATGAAACTAGTCTCTATGTGCTCTCTCAGGAAATGAAAGAATTGAACTCTATGGATCTGAAGATGTTAATTGGTGAGAAAATTTTGAATAATCCTAAGGTGCTAGACCCTTCCTGGTCCATTTCATTGGAATGGAAATTGAATATGTATGATAATTTGGTGAAGGAAATTAATAATACACTTGATCAATATTATGAAATGTTGGTGGAAGTTAAAGAAGATTGTCATATTCTGGGAGTGGATATTACTGATGAGTTTGATGAAAACATTCTAGATATAAAAGAGATCTCTATGAAATTTAGAGAGATATTCAAGAAAGAAATAGTTGATCCTTCTACAATGACATGGGAGTCCTTCTCGAAACTCAATGAAATGGAGATCCACCTGAGGACTTATAAATGTGGAGAAGAGAAAAGATCTTAGGTTTTGGTTGAGTCTGAAAAGGCTTTGGTCACATGGAGAACCAAGTTACAGATTACTACAACTCCAAGCAAAAACATCACTACAATTTTCACCAAGTACCGGGAATACAGGCAAAGAGTAAAGGCATAAGAGGCGTTACTGAAGGAGGAGGTAGAAATAATTGAAAGCAAAGGAGTCGGTGTTGGGAGTGGGACCACTATTTATTTTTTAGTTTTTATGTTATTTTCTTTAATTTGGCTCTCTTGATACTTCAAAGACTTTTTATTTTAATTTCTAAAATAGTTGTCTTCAAGAAACTGTTATCAAGACAAAAAAAAATTGTATATTTGCCAGTGGATTGTCTATTATTGGAATGATAGATATTTGGATAGTTTCATTGTTTTGGAATGTTTATCTGTCAATAAATATTTTATGGTGATGGATGTGTAAGGATTTCTCAGTATAAATTAGGCGATTTGGTATTTTAAGTTTTTTATTGTTTAAGTTGGGTGGATGCCTTTATAGGTTATTTATGTTGAACTGTTAGCTTTGTTAGCTTATAATTTATAAGTTATGTATGTTGAACCGTTAGCTTCTATTCAAGGAATGGATTAATAATATTCCTTTTAGTTATTTATCAAAGATTGTGTGAATGGAAATGCAATAGGAATTTATAAGTAGTGTGATAAGTGTTGTTCTTTAAAAATGATGCAGAATCACATATCAAATTCAATACCATGGAATACACTATAAAAAATTTAGCTTTTCCTAACCTTAGTCGCTAGTCCTCAGAGTTTTATAACCTTATCGTAGAGTTCTAAATTTTCATAACTTCCCGATTCCCCGACTTGGTTGATGGTTCACTTTGTTGAGTTGCAAGTCTTTCCTAGTCATATTTCTACTTAGGAGGTTTTGAAAACTTAAAAACTTCAGATTTTGGTTCTAAGGTTCACTTTGTTGAAGCAAGAATGGAAAAGAGATAAAGAAAACTTATTATTATAACTAATAACACTATCAAGAAATGGTCACTCACCTTTTAAGTCTACATTTTTTTCTTTTGCTGACTTCTGAATTGAGAAGTAGAACCTCAAAACTGAACAAAATGTGTAAGAATAAATGAAAATTTTGATTGTATTTATATCAATCCATGATTCAATATTTGGAAAATTTCGTGGGATTTTTAAATGGTATATTAAAAATTTGGTGAATCTCGCGTGCTTATACAACGATATGTTGTAATTTTCAAGGCAAAATGTGTCCTCAAATGTAATTATTTTTTAATTTTATTGGTGAAATAGGTCCTCATGAGCAACTATTTATAAATTTTAATTGGCGAAATGGGTCTTCACAAGCAACTATTTGTAAATTTTAATTGGCAAAATGGGTCCTGATACAATGTTGTTTTAATAGTATTGGTGAATATGTAGGTTTTTTATTAAATGATTTCAAGATTCCAAGCAAAAATATTAGTCTATCCAATTGAAATGTGTTGTTTGACAATGGAAAATTTGTTGCTTAAATATTCCTCATAAAAAAACTCATTAGCGAATGGACATGCATTGGACCTATAGTTCGTAAAATCCAGGTGATTTGGACACCCTGTTCAAATGTGCACATGCTCAAATGATGACAATCAACTTGCAACCAAAATAGACTTCTACAGAATATAGAGTTTTCATATGTTGGTGCCATATTGCAGCCATCATTTTTATTTATTTGGCATGTTTTATCTCTTTAAAATAGTCTTATGTTTGCAGGCAACACATAAGCTAAGTCGACTTGGTCATAGCATTATTGTGTGATAGAGAAAAGATGAGTCAACTCCCATTTTATAGTGTTCAAACAATTCTTTGACTAACACAATATCTGTTGTTTGCTTATCCTATTTTCATGTGTTTAAACACTTTATGAGTGGGCTTAAATGTTTCCATTATTTTATATGAAATCATTCCAAGTTGAAGTAATTCGCTTCCCTAACATAATGATGTATTCCCAAATGGTATCAACTATGGTTTACTTTCCATATCGGCCTTTATTATTACACATTACTTGCATATAGATCGGCCTTTGTCTTATGCAAAACATATGTATTAATCGGCCTATAATACTTTGCATAGTATATATACAAATCAACCTCTATTAAATACCATATATATTTGTATATGTACATATATATATATATCAACGAATAGCATCAACGCTACGTCTTATATATATATCTGTGTGTGTGTGTGTGTGCATATATATATATATAGATATATATAAATGAAAATGATCAAGTTAACATTCATATAATAATAATGATATCGACTGTATATATTGTAGACACTCAAAATTATCCTATTTTTTGTCTATTAATTAAATGGATATTATTATCCGTTTAATTGATTCATTTAATACTTTCTTCTATTCACTCATTAATTTGTTCAAATCATTAACATATTATAAGCGTTTATGCATTTATAAGCACTCATCCATCTGCATTTATCAATCATTTCATATTGCTCCATTTGCATTAATCATTAAAATATCTATGTGTATTAAATCATTTAAATACATAAAACCATTTAATCATTTATCTAAATTCACAAATCATTAGATCATTTAATCTATTAAATCATTCATAAATCCACTTTTAATATAAATTCCAAACCTCCACCATATCATAAAGTCAATCATTTATC
This sequence comes from Sequoia sempervirens, assembly GCA_007258455.2. NCBI lineage: Eukaryota > Viridiplantae > Streptophyta > Pinopsida > Cupressales > Cupressaceae > Sequoia > Sequoia sempervirens. The sequence continues at coordinate 139,731 of VDFB02387682.1, read as the reverse complement.
TTTCCCATTTCAATCAATTGCATTTGATTAAAGAATATGGGATAATTATTCATTTCTCATCTCATGCTTTTTATCCCACATCTCTCTCACAACATGAATCCACCGCATGAATACATCTATAAAAATCCTTCTCTTCTCACCAAAAAAGCATACATTGAATTCTGATCATACATTATCAATCTTCTTTTTCGTTCATTTTTTCAGTTTTCAACATAAACAAAATGGTGAACCTAACATGAAGTCATTAATTTATGGCAGGCTAAATTATATTGAATTCAAATATTTCCAATATCAATTATTCTACAATATTTAGACATTTTGTTGATCAGGAATAAATATTATTTGTTTATTCTATGTTTATTATATTGATCATTAATTGGAGCACTTGAGATGAATAGAAAGAACATGTGGAACCTTATCTACTATGAATTGTTTCACAACCTACATGCATTTTTACTTTACATCGTTCACATGCATATACTTTTTCTTCTCCTTCTAGATGTTTTACTGCAGTAAAATGGGATCAGCATAAGAATCTGGCAGCACCCAAGTAACTCCAGGTTGTTTTTCCATTACTCATCAACAAGTGCTTGAATATTGTTTATGCAATCTGAAGAACAAGTGCTTGAATATTGTTTATGCAATTTGAAGAGAGATCATCAACCTGCAAAACAAATTTGTATTAATGTTTTAAAGGCCTTTTCAAGAAATCCATTTTGTGCACAATCTGCAATCATGTATTCCACATTCTACATACATGTCTACCATTGCAGTGACAACTACATCTAATGAATGCTTTGAGAAAGAGTGTTGGGAATGGTTGAGAAATTTGATTTTAAATCTGCCAATTAGATTTGGTAAAAATTTCTAAAAATTAATTGATGAATCCAACTTATGTATATCATACAATCATGGTTGAATAAATGTTGAATAATCTGAGGAATAAATGCAATCATATCATAGCCTATCATCGTTTTACTGTAAACTGCAATCAAAACATTTTATTTTGAACATGGATTTCCTAATGTTTCTTTTTTTTTAGTTTCTAACTTTAGTTTTACTTAATTTAGGATTAGATTTTAATTTCAATTAATTTAGTTTAGATTTTAATTTAGTGTAAATTTCATTGTATATTTAATTTTTAACTTTTAGTTTAGATTAAAATTCTAATTTAGATTTACTTTTTAGATTTAACCTTTTAGCTTTTTAGATTTTTTTAATTTAAATTTAATTAGAATTTAGATTTTAACTTTTAGTTTAGCTTTTAAATTTTAATTTAGCTTTTAGCTTTAAATTAGATTTAGCTTTTAATTTAGTTTTTAATTTAAATTTAGTTTTTTTTTTTAATTTAGCTTTTAGTCTTTTAGATCTAATTTCTAATTAGATTTAGCTTTTTAATTTAGATTTGATTTCTAATTTAGAATGTAGATTGAATTTGATTTAGATTTAATTTTTAATTTAATTTTAGATTTAAAAGTAACTTTAGATTTACATTTAGATTCACAATTAATTTTAGTTTAGATTTAATTTTTAGTTTAGATTTAAGTTTTAATTTACACTAATCTTTAGTTTACATTAGATTTTAATTTTAATTTTAGATTAGTTTTTTATTTAGATTGGCTTTTAATTTTATTAGTTTTTAATTTTAGATTAGTTTTTAATTTTCAATTTAGATTAACGTATTATTCTTTCATAGTTTAATTGTTATTTATGTGGCTAATCATTGACTTTCACTTTGTAGGTTCTCATGTCAGAGATTTGAAAAGTGAAAACATAAACACATGTTTGCCGAAGATTGAAAATCAAAAAACTACTAATGACATTTGATGTAGGATGTTCGTCGAAGACTTGATTTTGAAACTGATTGTCTATATAACTAAGACCACATTTTGTTTGGTGCTTAAAAGGAACAACTCTCTTTTTTCACATAGATTTAACTAGGGGGTTAACAAACTTCTATGTTTTTGTGCTTGTAAGATGGTAGGTATTATGCTTTCACCTTGTGCAAACTCAATGATAAGAAAGCTAGACCCATCTTTTTATGTGTTAATCCCTTAGATGGGCCTACCTCGAAAGAGGGAATGACTCCAACCAGTTTTTCGCTCAGGCTAGTATATAAATGGATAAGACTAAACTATCAAGTCCTCATGGTATATAGGCCTTAGCCATGTAGTGTCACTCGAAATAAGGTACTATCGTAAAATGTATAAGAGCCCCTAGTATAGTGATTAAAGCCTTAAGTGGCTTGTTAGATGCTCGTGAGGTGCCATGCCCCTGAGTATTCACTAAGAACCAGTGTTTTAGAAGCCAAAATTCTTCTATTTGCTAGTGTAGGAGGTTGGACCTTTGAAGTCATCCCACACTTTCACGGTTCATTGTAGAGATGAAAAATTTCTTGAGATCCTTGTGGTCTTAGGGAATTTGGAACTCAGCATGCCTGAGAAGTAAGTGTCGTGTAAGGGGGATCCAGTGCTACTAAGTTCATAGGTCATCCACTCTGAATAGGTGTGGTTGGAGAAATCCAAGTGGGAACCTAGCAAATATTGTCCTGACCAACCATAGGTGTGCTTGTCTTCAAGTCAAGTCAAAACATTCAAACATTGTGCTTTTGTGTTTGAATTGCATTCTTGTAACAAAAATTTTCAATCACAACCAAACATCATCACCTATCATAACCTTTGGGTCTCATGCTTCATCCATCATAATAATCATCCCTAAACCATCCATAACCTTCCCAAAGTTTCACTAATCATCCTACAACATCCTCAAAACATCCTAAAACTTTCCTAAAATGGTCCTAATCCTTAACAATCCTAGTCACAAGCCCAAGGTCATACTTTGAGGAGCCCCTTCACCAAATCATGAAGATAATCCAAAACCCTATATCCTTTGAGGTGGGTCAAACTTTGCTCCTAGTGATGATGAGAACTTTGTAGATCCTAGTGATGATGAGAAATTTTTAGAAATATTAGGTCATCAAGTGATGATACTATTGACAAGCGAAATACCACATTAATTTTGGAATCATACACCACTCCATCTACTAGTCCTCCATCACCATCTAACAAAATTCCTAGCTCAAAGAATACTAGTCCTACACCAACATCACCATCCAACTTCACAAGCTCTAATCCATCAACCAAAGAATCCTTTGACAATTTTCTCCAAAGACTACTAGCACGAAATATATCATCCCATCCTCCAAGACCCTTGTTGATGAAATTTTTGAAGAGTTATGTGCAAAGAAATCTAAGTCCTCAAATAAAAATAATATAGTGCAATCCTACCATATCATGCATCTATCTTCATCCCCCATAATTCAAAATAAACCTCATAATTCTTTCACCCAAGTTATCAAATCTATCCAACCATCCTCTCCCATCACACCATCTACATACAATGATTCATGTCAATCTCTTATTCCAAAGCATGCTATCATAGACTCCCCTACACATCAAGATCAAAGTATTCTTTTTACTCCATCCAATGATACCAAAAATATCCAATGCTCTCCAATCTTTAACCAAGATCCCATCTCTCGAGAACCTCATGATGATCCCCTTATCTCTTTTTGTTTCATCCAAGATGATCCCCTTCCATCTCAAGAGAAAAGTATCCTTCCAAGTCCTCCTTCCACCTCATCTAATGAATCCATACCATCTCATGATTCCATTTCATCCCAAGATCATGCTAGTTCTTCCATCATATCCAATGATGTCCTACCATCTAATGATCAAGAGATGCTTTCCACAAAATATCAAGTTTCCCTTCCTCATCAAGATAAAGATATACCTCCATTCAAGGATACCCTTTCATTCCATGATGATGTTTATCCTTCTCATGATCAAGATATGTCTTTCATACCACTTCATGATGATTCCATACATAATGAAGAGAAAGCTACTCCATCTCCTACACCTCATGATCATTTTCCAAGTCAAGATCAAAGTACCCTATCATCCCCATGTCAAGATCCTATCACACCTATAAAATGGGTTCCTCTACCTTTATCCACTCTAGTTTTCTTCAAACACCTATCCTTTCATCTACATCATATCCTCCCTACAATGGACTTGCATCTTGTTTCATAAATAATACATATCTCGTTAGCAAGCAAATGTGTCAAAGTATGAACTACAAATGCAAAGGATTAGGAATTTGTGAACAAGGTATACTAGAACCCATTTATATCCAAGAAAATCCATATTATCATGGCCTTGGTTATACATCTCAATCTCAAGACATTGGCATCCATTGTAAGTTTGAATTCCATCAAAATAAACTCAAGTATCCTACTCCATCAAACCTTCCATCTATCCTAGGTCCTTATCCTATTCCATCAAACCTTCCATCTATCCTTGGTCCTTATCATTCAAACTCTAGTCCATCAACCCTTCCATACACATTGGGTCCCTACATCCCTCCATCTCTTATTCATCAAGAACAACAAATGCACACATCCTTGATTCCCTCTCAAAATTCTACCTACATTAACCCATCCATAATACCTCCATATCATTCATCTCCATCCACCCATCCCATTTCTCTTGGAAGCAATTTCGGTGCCAAATGTCAAAAGCTTCCATATCAAAATCCACATATATCAAAGGATCAACATGTCTCCTTGAAAAGACATGCAAAAATAAAAGAAAATGTGATCCAAAGTCAAAAGAAAAAAATTCAAAGACCACAAAAGCCCATAAATCAAAAATAAAATTTTCAAAGGCCACAAAGGCTCACAAATAAAAAAGAAAATTTTCAAAGGCCATGAAGGCCCATAAAGAAAAAAGAAAAATCTCAAAGGCCAAAAATCCCTACAAAGCAAAAATAAAATTCAAAAGATATGTGGATTCCTAAAAGTATCATAGAAGCAATAAAATCTAAATTCGCATCCAAATTTGTTGATCCAAAAGCTTCCTCCAATCTTCCATCTAAAAACCTGTCACCTTCAAACTCCATTTTTCCTTCATCACTCCACCACCCTTCAAGGTGTGTGTTGATGTTGATCTTGACATCCTTTCCATATATCCATCAACAAGCCTTCCAACCTCCTATTTATTATCCAACATTTATCCCCCATTATCTTCCTTTAATCCAAACCTTTGCATAATTCCATGGCTTCTTCCATCATGCCATTATTCTATCAACTTTTATGAGTCTAATCCCCATTGCCATGGTTTATTAGAGCACATATTTGAGGGATATTATCCATGAAACTTGATGCTTGAGTCTGCCCTCCATCTCCTTATCATTCATATACTACCTTCCATTTTAATTTATATAGGTATCCATATCCTATCTTCCATATTCCTCTTACACTTTACACTTGGGGGCAAGTTTTTTCCATCTTATCATTCATATTCATCCTCCTCTTTACATTCATCCTTTACCTTTCCACCTATGATCTTGACAAGGTTAAGGATCTTCTTGAATGCCATACATCTTATCCTATACACTTTATCCATATTTCACCATTCTATCTGAATACATCCTTTCTTCCCTTCCTTGGTCTTGATGAGGAATATGGGAATTTTTTTTAGGAATTTGTATCCATATCTTATCTATTTTGATATTGATCATCCTATTCATTAGCCTTATCCTTGCAGTTTTTCATTCTGTATCTCCTAACTTATCCAAATTCATATCCCATTTTCTTCCTTTGTTTTTTATGAGATTAGGAGTAAAATTACAAATGCATGCTTTGGATTCCCTTTCATATCCTTATGTGTTACCATTCCATCATAGTTCACATCCTTATCATTTATCCATGATTAAATTACCTCCAACACTGGTCATCATGTCCCTTTGCAACCTCAAATCTTGTCATGCAAATCATATTTGATCCTAGCTATAAAATGTTATCCAATCGTCATATCTTTGGTCAATCAATCATCAACAATCATCAATCTTATCATACTTAGAGGAATTAGTGATCATAAGTACTTACCATCATCATGCCTTATGGAATCGATCATTCCTAGTATCCAATCAACCAACCATTATCATCTTTTGACAAAAGATTTGTTGCTTGTGTGACATGTTTTATAGTGAATCTTTCCTTTTGATCTATCATTTATCCATGGTTGCATTACCTCTACTATGGATGATCTTATTCCTTCAATCAGTCATCTACCATATTTCATCTTACTCCATCTTTAAAACTTAAAAAAATTCCCTAAAAGTCATAAAATGTCCTAAAAAAATCTAACAAAAATCAAATATTTAGAAAATCCAAAAAAAAATCAAATAACCTCAAAAAGCCCTAAACAGTGACACTTTCAAATCGCCACATAGCTTTAAACTTCAACAAAATCAAAACACGCTAGGATTGACAATCAAGCAAACATTGCAACAAACATATCAATCCATCTTTCAAATATAACCAAATGCATAAACTGTGAAATGAATCAGATCTACATAGAGGTATGATGCCAGTTTGTTTGTCGATCTTTGATAATTTCATTATTTTTATCTTTGGTTGCATGTCTTTTAGCTTCTAGAGGATGTCTTGGACTAGACAGGCGAGGATGGGGCATGTTCACTTGTTTGTTGTCTGCAGATTTTTTCTTATTTATAGGATGCCTCATCTTAGGACATGGTTGTCTAAAACCATAGAGGACCTATGAGTCTAGTGTGGATGAGAGAATTCCTTATCTGATAGTGTCTTCCATGCAATAAGTATTCAGGTCATCTAGGGTCCTTATACCTAGATGCTTATACTTCACTACTAAATAAAAATGCAAACAATATTCAGGTCATCTAGAAGTTCATATTATCTAGACACTTATACTAATTTGTGACATAATAAGCTCTCTGATGATAAAGCACTCTGTAAAGCACAAGAAGCTTCATCACTTCCATTTCATCCTATCTATACTTTCAACTATTATTTCTTTTATTATCCATTTCCTTCATCATTTCATTTTCTTTATGTTCCTTATTTCACAGAATGATTAATTGGTTATTGTATACACCTAAAAATGGTCATCACCTTTAATAAATTAAATACTAGCTATTTGATTAATATTCCTATTAAGTATAAATAAATTCTCAATTTATTTATATTGTTCACCCTTCTCTAATTCTCCAAATCTAAAACATATTCTTCTAAATTAATTAAATAAACAAGGTTCCCTAAACTTGTTTTATTTAATTAATCCTCACTAAATCCAATTAGGAATTAGAGCATATTTCTACAAATTTTTGTGCCACCTCACCAAGGTCACATGAAAATAAATAACTCTAACTTTTAATTAGAATTATCTTCAACTCATTTTGGAGCACACGACTTATTCCTCCCACACTTCCACCAATTTTGGAAGCACATGGTCTTCTCTTCTCACACTTGAATCTTCCATCCAAATGGCATGTTTCGCATTGGTCAAGAGATTATTCCATACAAATGGCATGGTGTCTTTAGTCAAGGGGACAACATCTTGATTCTCTTCATCTTAACCATCCATTCGTCTTGTTTGAATCTAGACCGTTGATTATTGCCACCTCACTATATGCTTGGAAAAGGCTATAAATACAACCCTCGGGCATTGTATTTTGCATCCACATTTTGAATAGAGTTATTATGCAGGTTTATCGTTGGAGCTTTGGAGCATTTTGGAGTCTTATAGTTACATCTAGCTTCATGTTTTGCTTTTCATTTACATCTTAGCTTTAAATCTTGCTTCATAGTTGCATTTTAGATTAGTTCATTTTAAGCTTGCATTTGAGCATATGTAGAAGCATATATAGATCCTTCTAGTTCAATACCATAGCATCCACCTCCACTTGTTCATTTATCATAAACATCATCCACTAATCATAGCATTCATCATCATTGTTTGCATATAGTTTCATGTAGTCATTTAGTTGGCTTGCATGTTGAATACTAATCTCATTTCTTAAGTGTCATTCTAATAGCCTTTGTGCACATATAAATTTGAGGGCCAAAAGGTTAAAAGAATCATTAAGAATAGAGGACAATGAGACGTTCTTGAAAGAGTTAGTTTCTTGCAAATTAGAATAACTTGTTTGCTTTAAATCTTTAATATAAATCATTTCATTAAGGTTTGTGTTGATACTAACTTTACACATTTCACACACACACACAAAATGGCATCCACTGTGGGGCATTGCCATGCTTATTATTAACATGCTTGAAAATTTATGTTCACAGGTTCGAACGTGAGACTTTTGGAGCTTTTTGCACCCGTTTTGGTGCCTCTTGTACCTGTTTTGGAACCTTTTGCACCTATTTTAGCACCTTTGGTCTCTATTTTGGCACCTTTTGTACATTTTGTGTCACCTTTTGTCTCTATTTTGGTGCCTTTTTCTCATTTTGTGGCACCTTTTGCACATTCTGGCACCTCCTATCTCTTTTTTGGCACCTTTTGTCTTTGTTTTGGTGCCTTTTGCAATTTCCCTATTTTTCACTAAATCCAAAGGCTAATACCTTGTGTTGTGGTTTTGTCAATTTCCCAGATTTGTTGTCAAAGACATTCTTATCAAGCTACTAACATATTGCAGGGGCTAGAAGTTATTTACTTGTTTCCTTATGGTTAAGATAGGAACATAGCTTAATTAAAAGGTTAATGAACACCATGTTTCCTTTTGGTTAAGTTAGGAACATAGTTTAACTAAAAGGTTAATGAACCCCATGTCTTTTGTGCTTGATGGATGGTAGGAATATGCTTTCCCCTTAATTGGGTGACCAAAAAGCTAGACCCATTCATTTTTTGTGTGCGAGTGTGGGTTGAGTATATTGCATGTGTTCTCTCTTTATTCATGTGGAATAAAGATTGATTGAACTATGGGTATACTTGCTTGGTTTTGTTTATCTTATAGGGCCTACCTTGTGGGAAAAAGTAATCACCCAAGGGAACGACCCAATTGGTAACACAATAAAGCCAAGCACATTTCTAACCAGTATATAAATGTGGACATTGGAACAAAGGCTAGTATCATGAGGTTGGTTCTGACGAGAAGGGCATCAATGGTTTCTCGCTACATGGATCAACCCCCATGAACATAAAGTCCTTACTAAAACCCTTGTTGTAGTTTGGCCAAAACCTTTATCTATTCTTTGGTACAGCAATGATCGTTGTGAAGGCATCCACATTATCACAATTTTTAGTAAAGATGAAAAATATGCCATGGGAGATTCATGGGTATTGATGCTTGGTTGCCCTGAGAAGTGAGTGTCATGGAGGGGAGCCAGTGGGGTCAAGCATCTAGTCATCCACTAAGAATATGTGCGATTGGGGTAAAACCCACATGGAATCCAAAAGAATAAAGTCTTTCACAACCTTAGGAGTGTACATTACTTGATGTGTCTTTATCAAATTATTTTCAAAAAAAACAAAATGTCACACATCAAAAGTGAAAACCCTGATTCAGAATTGCATTTAGTGAAACAACCAAGTCTCCCATTGGAAAATTAGAAAAACCAAGTAAATTTTTAAGAAACTTTCAAAAAAACCAAGTCTGCACCTATTCTAGTACCTTTTGTCTTTGTTTTGGTGCCTTTTTCTCATTCTATGGCACCTTTTGCACATTTTGTGGTACCTTTTGTCTATGTTTTGGCACCTTTTGTAGAACACAAAACAGTGACCTAGGTTCATCTCCTATCCGAAAATCAATCTAATCTTGGGAATCCTCAAAAGTATTCAACCAATCCTTAGGTAAAATAGAGTTTGAACATGTGTGTTACCAAATGATTTCACAAAAGATAAAAATTCAAAAATCAAATTCCAAACCTCTTAGTCCAAAAGAACACCAAAAACGTCTATCAACACTTTATGAATTTAAAGAGAGGTTGACCTTTAATTTCTACAAAAGAGCTTGCAAGAACAATCCTAAATTATACATCTTTTACTATTGTCAAAATCCACAACTTTTCTAAAGATTTGAGTACCTTGTTTAGGAAGAAAATTTACCTCCAATTTCATAGTTTGAATCAAAATTTTGAAATTTTCTCAAGTCCAAGATCATTCCTTTGATACCTAAAAAGTATAAACTTGTTAAAATCAACCTCTACAAGTGGAATTTTCCAACCTAAACCAAGATCTAACATCACAAAGTACCAACATCATCAAATTTATCACATCTTTGATTATTAAGCCTAGTTTCATCATTAGGATTTATCATCCTCTCATCATGAAACGAAGCTACATAGTCAAATCAAACTTAGTCTCATTAGAATTTTTCATTCTCTTTGGCTTAGTTGTAATCCTTGGTACTTTTCCAAAACCTAGATCAAAGTTTAGTCTAAACTATAACACTTTTATGCCTATTCAAACAAGGTTATAAAAATAAAAACTTGAGGAAAAAGGACTTGAAAATCACAACATTGAAGATCCAAACATTGAAACCCCAACCATTGAAACTTCAAACATTGAAATCCCAGCCATTGAAACTCTGATCATTGAGACTCAAAACACTGAAACTCAAAATAGTGAAACAAAAAACACCATGGCAGAGGCTCAAGAGAATCATTTTCATGGACTCAACAACACTGATGGGGAAGAAATAACCGAAGAAGATATCCAACATGTTGAACAAGACCCCAATTTCCACAAGTGTTTAGAAAATATTTTTGAAAGAAATGGGGGAAAATACCTCCTTATGCTAGCCAAACAAGGTGCCAAATTTTTGGAAGACATTGATGTGAATCAATTGAAAGCACCACTCAAAAAGCCCGAAATGATCCTGAACAAGTGGCTTCTCTCACTCACCAAATGAAGAACCTTTAACAACAAATCCTTGATATGCAAAGAGGGACTTTAAAATGATACTTGATCCAAGACATTTTTCCTTATCCATTTGATCAAAGTATTCACATGATACCCTTTCCCAAACATTACGAGTTCCCAAAGTACAACAACTACAATGGAAAAACCAATCCGACAGACCATGTGAGAGAATTTAGGACCACGAGTCTTGAATTTGCATATGAGGAAACATATTTGATGAGATTATTCCCAAGAAGCTTAGGTGGAAATTTTCTTGAATGGTTATCCAAACTGACCTCACCAATTAACAACTTTGAGGAATTAGTCAACAAGTTCATCACCCAATATTCTTCCAACATCCAACATGACATTACTATAAAATATCTTTGTAACTTGAAACAAAAGAAGGGTGAACCACTCCTTGTATTCTTGCAAAAATGGAGAAGGTTATTTGCATGATATTCTCATCCCCTACCAGAAAAGGAAAAGATAACAATCTTTATTGACAACCTTAATGACGAGATGAGTTATAGATTGGAATTACAATGTGCCCCAACCTTCAAAAAATTGATTGAGAATGGGATTAAAATCGAGGATGCCTTAGTGAAGAGAGGATTCATCAAGATATATAATGAAAAAAACTCATCAAACTCCAAAAATTACAATAGTGGTGACAAACCCAAGTTTTGGCAATGAAACAAGAATGTTGGAAACAACGATGGAACAGTTGAAGGTCAAAATGTAAAATCTATATTCAACCTAATTGCAACCGCTGCCAAAACTAATCAGAATAACAATCCCCCCAACAACCAAAGCAACAACCAAGGAAACAACCAAAGCAACAGTAAAAGTAACAACCAGGGAAACAACCAAAATGTCAACCAAAGCAATAGTCAAGGTAATGTTGGATCTAGAACACCATCATATCGAACGTCCACAAATCGAAGGATGTTCACCCCTTTTGGGAAATCACCAGAATCAACATTAAAAGAACTTCTCGAAGCTAAGGTCATAACTCTACCAAAAGAAAGAAATTGGGAACCACAAGTTACACCCCCATGGTGGAATGAGGCTCATTTTTGTGAGTTTCACCGCAACAAGGGACATAAAACCAAAAATTGCACGCAGTTGAAACACTTGATACAAGACTTAATTGACAACAAGACGATATTTGTAGAAGGACTCCACACAAACAGTGATCATGGGGCATTCAAGAACCCTCTACCAAACTATGAGAAAGGAGAGTCCTTGTCATCAAATAACAAGGGAAAAAACATAAATTATGTCTATGACACCACCATTTTTCAACTCATGATGGTAACATCATTGAACATGAACAATACATCGTTGCAATTGAAAATCATCATCATAATGTTGACACTACCTCACATCAAATCAATTTTATCAAAATCAGGGAACAACAAGACAACACACCCATCAATGCAATCACACGAGGACAAGCCAAGGTAACATTGAAAGGAGCTACCCCTTCCACATCCAAATCAATTGTTATTCCTGTGACTCAGTATAACATAGTGGGATCAATTGCAAAAGATACCCGCACAAATATTCATATTAGAACTTCTCAAGATTTCACCTGCTCACAAGGAAATCTTGGAACAAGCTCTAGTTGCCACCATGATACCCAACAATCTAGAGGTTTTCCAATTCCATACTATGGTGGGACATTTGACTGCACTGCATTGCTTATCCTTTTCTGAACATGATGATGCATCTAACAATCATCCCCACAATGCTACCCTACACATTGAGGTCCTAATTCACAAGCACTATGTTAAATGTGTCCTAATAGATGGAGGAGCTAGCCTAAATATTTGTACTTTGAAACTTGTTCATGCACTCGGCTATTTAAAAAATGCAATTGATCCTAGAAGGAAAATCACAATAAAAGGATATGGTGACAAGGAGAGATCTTCACAAGGATTGATAGTGCTACCTATTCAAGTGGGACCAGTTGTCAGAGATATAGTATGCTAGGTGTTAGACAAAGAGTTTTAAACCTACAACATACTCTTTGGAAGACCTTCGATTCATGGCATGCAAGTAGTGCCATCTACATATCACTAGTGTTTGAAGTTCCCATTCAATGGGCAAGAAATCACTATTGTAGCTGATTCAAACAACCCCCAATATTGTAACACCCTCAAGACAACCCAAGATCACCAAAACAAGTCACCAAGATCCAATTGAAAGATAAAGGCATGGGGGAATACTCGTTTCAGTAATCCTTATGCTTGTCACAACTTTCATCTTCTCCAAAGTCATATGGACACCCATCAACATCAAGGTAGCAATTGTCACAACCCACAACACTACTTGATGGAACCTTTGTAAGAGAAAGCACATTAGTGGATGAGTCATATGACAAGGAGGTTTTAAACTAGCTATATAAAGATGAAGAATCATCACAAGCATCCACTTCAAGTGTACAAACAAAGCATTATGGAAAAGGAGAGACAATCATGGAAAAGATGGGATACAAGGGCAAAGGTTCTATCAGTAAAAGGAAAGACGAAATCATAGAACCAATACAACCTATCACAATGCAAGTCAAAGATAAAATAGGATTGTGGTATAGAGAAGAATCTAGAGAAGAAACCAAACCACGAGTTGTTGAAAGAATCCTACAGCTACAAGCTAGTGATGCTCATGAAATTGATTCAAATGACTATGAGTGGGGATTCATTATCTGAAGAGTCTTTTCATGATAAGGAAATTGATGTAGTCCAAAAGTATACACCCATACGTGAGGAGGGTCAAATTTTAGGTCATAGACTGCTTGAAATAGGATCACTACACATTGATGATTCCATCGAAGATGATCAGACTCATAGTGAAATGGATAATTTAGAGGAGAGTTACCTTATAGACATCGATTTCACTATTGGACAATACAAATACACTACCATTGGGACTCTTACTGCATCTGACTTTAGCCAATCCAATGACTCCTTACCCCTGATACATCCTAAACTAATAGATTGGGATCAAACTGAGCCATCTGATATCCCTCGCTTTTCAAATGGTGAAGCCATTATCAACTTACTTTGCTCTGCTAATCTTGAGACAAATTCCACCATTGAACATCATAATGAAGATTCCAATCAGGAGAGTGTCAAAATCTCTAGCTGCAAAATGAATAATACATGGAATACATCTAATGGTGAGAACCATTCAATGGCAATATCAGATCTAGAAAAAGTAAAAACAAAGAGCATATCCAACAGTGAAAACCTCTCTAAGGCGCTGAAGGATAGAATATTTCACACACTCCCTGAAACACTTTTAGGAACAATCAAAAGTATTGGTTGAACCCACCTAGTCTATCAATATTAGCAATGAAGAAATAGTGAAGACTATCCATCTAGTAGAATCCTTGACAAATCAAGAAAAAATGGACTTCATCAAATTCTTCATAGAAAGGAAAATCAACTTTTCTTGGTCTTATGCCGAAATGCTCAGGATTGATCCAAAACTCATCATGCATCGCCTATCTCTACCAACAGGAGTAAAATCAATCAAACAAAAATTAAGGAAAATGCATCCCCACATTGCCATATTGGTCAAAGCCAAACTAAATAAGTTATTAGATGTGGGATTTATCAGACCTATCGACTATGCAGAGTGGATCTCTAACATTGTACCTATTTCCAAGCTAGACAAAAGCATCTGAATATGCACATATTTCAGAGATCTCAATAAAGCTTTCCCAAAAGATGACTTTCCACTGCCTAATATTGACATCATTGTAGACTTGACTGTTAGCCATGAAATTCTCTCGCTTATGGATGGATTTTTAGGGTATAATCAAATCAAAATTTCTCCTGAAGATCAAGATAAAAATTCCTTCACATGTCCTTGGGGCACTTTCTACTGGAACGTCATGCCATTCGGGCTGAAAAATGTTGGAGCCACATATCAAAGAGAAATGATCACCATCTTTCATGACATGATGCACACTTTTATGGAAGACTATGTAGATGATCTGTTGGAAAAATCCTACACCAAAGGACACCTAGAGATCTTGGATAATATTTTCACTAGACTAGAGAAGTTCAATGTGAGACTAAATCCCAAGAAATGTGTATTCGGTGTAACATCGGCTAAAATTTTGGGATACATTGTGTCGGATAAAGGCATTCAAGTGGACCTTGCAAAAGTTAAAGCCATCATGGAGATGCCTCCTCCTAAAAACATCAGCCAGCTCAAATCCTTGCAAGGAATATTCTAATCTATTAGGAGGTTTATCACTCAACTGGCTGACAAAACTCACCCCTTCAACCACTTGCTTCACAAAAATGTATCTTTCTGATGGGATGAGAAATGTGCAGGAGCCTTTAATCAATTGAAACAATATCTAATGAGTCCACCTATCTTGATACCACCAATAGAAGGAAATCCACTTTTATGGTACATAGCAACAACTAAAATATCATTGGGCCCTTGTTAGCACAAGAGGATTCAACAGGAAAAGAAAGGGAAATATATTACATCAAAAAAACCTTAAATGGCTATGAAATCAATTACACCTTCATTGAAAAGGCCTATATAGCAGTAGTGTTTGCTACCCAACAATTGCGACATTACATGCTCACTCATACCATCAAGTTGATAGCCAAGATAGATCCACTAAAATACCTTCTAATCAAAGCTAATCTAACTAGAAGAGTAGCCAAGTAGGTCATGATGTTGAGTGAATTTGACATCCAATATGTTGATAAGAAGGAAATCAAAGGACAAGAAATTGTAGACTAGTTAGCTGAAGCACCATTACAAGACAATCATCCCATGAACATTGAGTTTCCAGATGCTGATGTCCTAACAATATCCATGCAATAATAGGTCTTGTACTTTGATGGTTCTTATACACAACATGGATCAGGAGCTAGAATATTGTTTATCTCACCACAAGGACACATGATTCCTAAGTCCTATAGAATGATGTTCCCTTGCACCAAAAACACAGCCAAATATGAAGCCTTGATCATTGGAATCAAAGTAGCAATTGAGTGGAAGATCACAGAGTTACATGTCTATGGAGATTCACGACTAGTCATTAACTAGGTAAACGATGAATATCAAACAAAGGATGACAAGCTAATGCCCTACAAAAGAATGGTTGATGACTTCAAAAATTACTTTTTGGAAATAATATTTGAGCAAATTCCTCGAAGTGACAAAAAATCCATTGATGCCATGGCAACCATTGCTTCTCTCCTGTAGATTCTGGAGAAACGAGCCCGTTATGAGTTCATGGTGGAACAACTATTCAATCCACCTAATGACAACCATGAGTCCCAAGTTATCTAACATCTAGCTAAGGCTGACACTTCCTTCTATGGGAAAATTTATACGTACCTAAAAGATAACACCCTCCCTCCTGACCTATCTCGTAATAAACAATGAAACTTCATTCGCCAAACCACCCGACACACCCTTATCGCAAATGTCTTTTATCAACGAGGTCTTGATGGAACTCTCCTTCAATGTTTGGAATGTGACGAGTCTGAAATGACTTTACGAGAAGTACATGAAGGTGTTTGTGGCACTCATTCGAGTGGTTTAACCCTAGCTAAGAAACTCCTTCATCTAGGATATTACTGGTCGAGTATGGAGAAAGATTCTTTTTTTTAGTTTTTCAAGAAATGCCAAAAGTGTCAGATTCATGGCACTCTCATCCACACACCAGCATAGGAACTTTACCCTTTTGCATAAACATGGCCCTTTTTTCAATGGGGATTGGACCTCATTAGTAAGATCCATCCATCTTCATCCAATGGACACAAGTTCATTATTATAGCCATGGAATATTTCACGAAATGGATCGAAGTTGTCCCTCTAACTGCCATCATAGGAAAACAAATCTTGTCCTTTATCCTGAACTATATCATTTGTAGATATGGCATCCCTCAGTCCATCACCACTGACAATGGACAACCTTTCAAAAATCAAGACGTTGAAGAACTTTGTGAGAAATTTCATATCCAACATCGGTTATCTACACCCTATTATCCTCAAGGCAATGGCCAAGTAGAGGCCTCACACAAGACTATCCTTAAAATATTAAAGAAAATTGTCAATGATGTTGGACATGACTGGCATGTGCAACTAAACCCTACTCTATGGGCTTATAGAATCAATATTTGTACCCTGATAGGAACTACACCCTATTCTCTAGTCTATGGCTCAAAAGACATTCTACCTATTGAGGTTGAATTTCCATCCCTCTGTGTGTCACTAAAAATGATCATTTCATATAAGGATCATAGGGTGTCTAGGTTACAAGAATTGGAACTCTTGGATGAATGTCGTCAGCATGTAGTGGATCACCTGAAGGCATATCAGCAAAGGATATCCAAAAGCTACAACCACAAAGTCAAGCCTAGAAAATTTTAGGTTGGCAATTTAGTCTTGAAAGAGAACCCCCGCAATCAACAAGATCGAGAAAAGAAGGGGAAATTTGAACCAAACTGGCTAGGTCCCTTTGTCATTGTCTCATTCTTTGGATTGGGAGCATATCAGTTGTCTACACTAGAAGGGGATTTGTTTGATGAACCCCTCAACAACCTACATATTAAGAATTTCTACACTTGAATCATCTAGTACATTAGGAAAAAGGTCTTGAAAAATACCAAAAACATTAGAAAATGTCCTGAAAAAATGGTTTCCTTGATGAAAACCTGGCAAACATGAGTCTTGGTAACAACAAAAAAATCAAAAATAGAGAAAAATACAAAAAAAATAATCAAAAAGATAAAAAAAATCATAAAATTTGAAAAAGTGCAATAAAAACAAGTAGTGAAAACCTGGCAACAGGTGCTATTTGTGATAGGTTAACTTTTCCATCTATTTGAGCATGTTGGCCATTTATTTTCGCTATTTTTTTTTCCATCCATCTGCCTATCCTTTGAAAGCACCATGTACATATTCTGGCATCGCGATCATGTCTCAGACTGGGGGCAAAATCCTGAACCCACTAGGGGAAAATAAACTTTGAGCTTAAAACAATAGAAAAATAGTAGGAAGACAAACACAACAAAAAAAATGATTAAAATGCAACCCAACATTGAACGTCAATCACCATCAGAAGCACATCAAACATCCATATCATATCAAAATCCAAAAATAGGTCAAAATTTAGTCAAAAAGTCAAAAACAGAGTCATCTTGTCGAACTATGTGGTCTTTGCGTATATAACGTAGGCAAGGCTAATCTTTGATCAGCCCCTGAGACCCCGAGACCTCTAGGATAGGTCTTTAGGTTAGGTTCTTGGTCAAAATCTCAAAAAATTCCAAAAACATCATAAAATCAAATCAAAAGGATGATGCTCTTCTGAATCATGGGTTTATCACATTAAATACAAATGTTCAATTGTTGTACTTTGATTTTTGTTATCATATCTCTGGAGCCCCTCGATGATGTATCAAACTAGAGAAGCCAGGAAGGAGTATGATTTTTCTTTGTCTGTTGTTTGTGAGTTGATCATTATTACTGTGCAAATTGTCATGAGACGTGCACTACAAAGTATCACGATGACATTCCAAATTTGCATAGGAAAAGGATTAACTCTTGTCTATTTATGTAAGCAATGCTCAGGTCATCTCGGTTTAATTATACTTAGATGCTTGTGTTAACTTGCACTATCAAACATCATGGAAGTAGTACTCAGGTCATCATGGTCTAAATATACCATTGATGCTTGTACTCACTTTCAACATTTTAAAGGCCCGATGATGATAAAAAGAATGAAAAATTGCCTGTTATGAATGACAACTTTTGCTTACGAGATTTGCATGGTTAGAATAGATTGCATCCATGTTAGTTTGCATCTGTATTTATGGCATTTCCAAAGCTACAACAATTATGTTATATTTTGCATTAAAGGATTGAGTACACTTGAAATTACCAAAAACACATAATTTTCATATAGTTACACATCACTTACATTATCATCAATTAGAAAATATTCTCATTTAGTTGCATATCACTTGCATCGGAAAACATTACAACATCATTCATCCATTTATCCATCACATCATAATATTTGCATCAAAAAATACAAAACGGCATCCATCGCATCTCATGTACATAATCAAAAATCATTTCATATAGTAGCATTTGGGAAGTGGTTCACTAAGATTAAATGAGTGAGTCTCTTCATATTTCCAAAAGAATTGGGAAATGTCACATTTTGTGAAGCTTAATTTAACAAAGAATCAATTGACGACAACCTTCCCACAACTCTTGGAAGGTGGATAGATTCACTCATTTAAGCTTAAGACCCTAGAACACAATCATTTGCATAATCATTTACATCACATAATCATCATTCATCCTTACAAAATATCACACATCATTTGCATCGTATCCATACATATTCAACATAATCATCATTATAAAGCATCACACATCATTTGCATAATCAAATCCATCATCCATAAAGCATATCAAATCATCATTGCATACATCACATAAACGTCAACAAAAATATGCATCATCATGTGATCATCTCATATACACATTTATTCATTCATTACATCATTTATTTGCATTAGAAAAGAAAAAAACATAAAATGCATCACATTTCATTAGCATAATAAAATCTATCATATGTATCATATAGGCATCATTCATAAGCCATCATAGACTCATAACATTAGTTGCATCATCATTTGCATCCATAGCATATCATAACATCAAGATCATCATCACGGACATAGAAATTAAATGCATCATAGACATCTATCATCATATCAATACATAGATCATAATCATCGTTGCATATCATATAACCTCAAAAATCATAATGTCAAAGTGTATGAGGATATCCAAAAGTATGATGAGATACATCAATATCAAAAATGACATTATATCATAGATTTTGAACACAAGAAGTACATCAACGATGTCACAATAGTGTATACATCATGTCCAAAGTAAATCAAAATATGCTATGTCGATCTCCCCCCAGATGATGCTAGCCTCACACCTAATGGACCTACACCATGATCTCTCCTATCTCTAGGAAATGGCTGAGTAACACCCATGCGAACAATTCGAGACTGTACAAAGCTCTCTCGCTACTCAAGAGGAACCAGCTCATGATATTTACCCCTATAAAACTGCAACTCCTTATCATTGTGCCAAATCTCTCTAAGGAACTCCATTGTACTTGTAGCCACTGCAGCTTGCTGTAATCTCTCGGTAATGGCCTCAGCTTGCTCTACCTAATGACTCACGACATCCCTCTCTACAGTAAGTATGATGACCTATGCATGTACCTATTGTACATGCTACCTATCTGCATCTCTCTCAACTATCAGTGTCTAAACATCTGCCTGAGCCTACAGTAACTAACCATGAAGAGTCTAAACCTATGCCTATACCTATTGTACTTGTTGCATATCTGCATCTCTCTCAGTCATCAGTATCTCAAATTGTGCCTAAGCCTGCACTAACTCACCCTAAAAAGTTTGAATTTGTGCCTATAATTCCTCTATCTGTGCCTACTACTGATGAGAGGGGACTCTAATCTTAATCCTAGGAGTCACTAATTGAGGTACAATAATACTCCTCCTATGTCTAGGAACTGCAAAATCTAGAAAGGGACTGCCAACTGCACCCGATGGCCCTACGCCTAAACCACCACCACCATCATCCTCACCACCCTCACCACCTCCCTCAGCACCCTCATCATCCCCTCCATCCCCAATATCACTCTCCTCCTCTCCATCCCCCCTCTATCTCGGTGCCCTATCATCATCATCAACTAGCAGAACTAGCTCATCAAGACTAGATAACCTCAAAAAAGGATGTGTGTAGAAATACTCAAAATAATCCTTTGTCATCCCTACATTTTCCATCTAAGGAGCATAGTCCCACACACATGGCGCCAATGTATAATATTCAGTGCAAGCAGCATCATAAGATAAGCAAGGCCCCCACTCTATCGCATCATGTCATCGTCGTGCATAATGGGAAACCCCCTGGGGCATCACCTGAACTCATCCAAACTGATGACAAACATGTAGATACAAATATCTCTCAAGTACAGAATGTGTCTGTCCAATCAAGTATCGTGATAGCAACATGTATGGCATCTCCACTTGATCCTTTGGCCACATCTCACAATCCAAGTAGGGGCACCATGTCATGGTCTCCATATCATCTAGGACACGTCTCCAATAAGCTAATTTTCCCAGCTTATGCTAGACACACAAACCACTATAGCTAAACACATAGGGTCTACCTGCTAGTCGTTGTCTATCTCCCAATGGTCGAGTGATTGCTATATGCTCCCATGACCATGTCTACAATAGTGTAATTCTAGAAGAGAGGCTCGTCACCCCACAATACACAACCTGGTGCAAATCATGATGCAAATGGCCTAACATACATGAACCCCATGCATATCTGGTCCTCTCCAACATCATACACTCCAATACTTGACACCAACCCACTGAAAATCCCTTTGACCTACGGTCAGGACAAAGGAATCTACTAATAAACCTAGAAAGAACACACAGTAGAGGATCATATATGTTGACCATCTCCTACTAGGGGACCCAATGGCTTGAAACATGATCATCTTGACAAATCCTTTGCAAGGCATTGATACCACCCTACTCTACTTTTTCATACACAACTATCTCGCCCATCACTAGAATCCGCAGGATACAATAAACATCCTCTAAAGTAACTGTTGTCTCCCCAATAGCCAAATGAAAGGTATTGTGGTCACTATGCCATCTCTCCACTAGAGCAATCAACAAACTCCTGTTAATCCTATACTAGGGTATATCTAACAAGGGCGTCAACCCACAACGTGCGAAAATATCTAAATCCGCCTAAGTCAACTAATGAACCATCTCCCACATCTTTGGGAAACGCTCTCGAGACTGGAGCACATCAAATTCCTAATCATATTAGGGAAAAAATCAGCATTACATCAATCAATCTATCAAATTTATCCCTAAAACAATGTTCAATCAAGATCATCAATCAATCAAATCATGTTCAATCAAGATCATCAGTTAATTAAATCATGTTCAATCAAGATCATCAGTCAATCAAATTATGTTCAATCAATATCATCAGTTAATCAAATCAGGTTCAATTGAGAACATCAAATCAATCAATCAAGACAATCATCAATGCATCTATCATTGATCCTCACCTATCATGAGGTCGATACATCAAGTTATCCTACCATTGATCCTCACCTATCATGAGGTTGATACATCAGTGAATCCTATCATCGATCCTCACCTATCATAAGTTCGATACATCATCAATCCTATCATCGATCCTCACCTATCATGAGGTCAATACATCATTAATCCTATCGTCGATCCTCACCTATCATGAGGTCGATACATCAATGAATCTTACAATCGATCCTCGCCTATCATGAGGTCGATACATCATCAATCCTATCATCGATCCTCACCTATCATGAGGTCGATACATCAGTGAATCCTACCATCAATCCTCACCTATCATGAGGTTGATGCATCATCAATCCTATCATCGATCCTTACCTATCATGAAATCAAAACATCATCAAGTTATCTTATCATTTGACTCTCACCTATCATGAGATCAAATCATCAACTATCTTATCAAACATCAATCAAGCAATTAACAACACACAATCAGACTGAGATCAATCAAAAGCATCACTAAACAGATCAATGCAATGACTAACATGATTCATAAACATTATACAAGCCTCAACGAACATCAACAATGCAACATTTGACATAACTAGGAGGACTTTAATCAGTCAAACATCGTCGGACAAGCAAAACAATAGGGAAAATCATCAAGAATCATTCAAGGTAAAAACCCCCAAGCTTGCAAAAGGTGCCATTTGGGACCCCAAAGGCACCACAGAATGAGCAGAAGGCATCATTTGGGACCCCAAAGGCACCATTTCAGGGGAAAAATGGTCAAAAAGTTAAGCTTGCAAAAGGTGCCATTTGGGACCCCAAAGGCACCAAAACAGAAGCAAAAGGTGCCACAACACAAGGAAAAGGCACCAAAACATAAGCAAAAGGTGCTAGAATAGAAGCAAAAGGTGCCAAAACTCCCAAAAACTCCCAAAAATGACTTGAAAACAACAAAAAAACCCCCCAAAAGTGCAATAATGACTTTAAATGGCCTACAACACCTATCTACCAAGTTTGAAACATCAATAAAAAGGCAGAAAATGACTAAAGTAGGTTTCTCGTAATGCGTACCATAGGTCCAACTACAGTAGGGTGACCGTGGTGGCAAAGACACTCGAAACAATGCTTGTGAGAAGGGATCCCCATCTTCCTCTAGCTCTCCACTCTCCAAATTCTCCAAACTCACAATGTGCAAATGAATTCACTTTTCTCACTTTTAACCTTTTTAGAGGACAATGGAGGGAATTATGGTGGGATTTATTATCAAAAATGGGATTTAACTAATCAAAATTGTTTGAGAGAGTGTAGATTCAAATTTTGAGAGATAAATCATATCTGGCATCAAAGTATCATTGGTTTAACATTGGATCATCATCACATCACTACAACATCATCACACAATTGTTGAATCCTCGACAAAACATCAAAAATTCCACATTTTATTGATTTATCTCTCGAGGGGGCATATATCTGGCAATACCTGAAAATCAACATCTGGGGCATCGTCTGAGGCATCGAAAACTTTTCTGAGCATCGGTATCAAATTTTTCTTTGAAGCAACTTTTAAACACATTACTTCAAAGAGGGGCAAAATGTATGCACCTAAAAATGGGCATCGCCTTTAATTAATTAAATACTAGCTATTTGATTAATATTCCAACTACGTATAAATAAATTCTCAATTTATTTATATTGTTCACCCTTCTCTAATTCTCCAAATCTAAAACATATTCTTCTAAATAATTAAATAAACAAGGTTCCCTAAACTTTTTTTATTTAATTAATCTTCACTAAATCCAATTAGGAATTAGAGCATATTTCTACAACTTTTTGTGCAACCTCACCAAGGTCACATGAAAATAAATAACTCTAATTTTTAATTAGAATTATCTTCAACTCATTTTGGAGCACACGACTTATTCCTCCCACACTTCCACCAATTTTGGAAGCACATGGTCTTCTCTTCTCACACTTGAATCTTCCATCCAAATGGCATGTTTCTCATTGGTCAAGAGATTCTTCCATCCAAATGGCATGTTGTCTTTGGTCAAAGGGACAACATCTTGATTCTCTTCATCTTAACCATCCATTCTTCTTGTTTGAATCTAGACTGTTGATTGTTGCCACCTCACTATATGCTTGGAAAAGGCTATAAATACAACCCTTGGGCATTGTATTTTGCATCCACATTTTGAATAGAGTTATTATGAAGGTTTATTGTTGGATATTTGGAGCATTTTAGAGTCTCATAGTTACATCTAGCTTCATGTTTCTCTTTGCATTTACATCTTAGCTTTAACTCTAGCTTCAGAGTTGCATTTTAGATTATTTCATTTTAAGCTTGCATTTAAGCATATGTAGAATCATATATATATCCTTCTAGTTTAATACCATAGCATCCACCTCCATTTGTTCATTTATCATAAACATCATCATCCACTCATCATAGAATTCATCATCATTGTTTGTATATAGTTTCATGTAGGCATTTAGTTGGCTTGCATGTTGAATACTAATATCATTTCTTAAGTGTCATTCTTATAGCCTTTGTGCACATAGAAATTTGAGGGCCAAAAGATTAAAAGAATCATTAAGAATAGAGGACAATGAGATTTTCTTGAAAGATTTAGTTTGTTGCAAATTAGAATAACTTGTTTGCTTTAAATATTTAATATAAATCGTTTCATTAAGGTTTGTGTTGATAGTAACTTTACACATTTCACACACACACAGTTATATAATTGATGCTTGTCTTTTAATCTAAATATCAAATCAATCAATCTACTCCTTGATCACTCAATCATTGTATCAATCATTGTTTTGTGCTAGCATCAATCTCAATCAAGTTAATCAGCTCAATCAGCTTAATTAGCTTATCAACCCAGCTATACTGATCATTTACATCAATTGTTCAGTTATGCCCATCAATTGTGCATTTTCATCAAATGTACATTTTTGCGTAATCTATCGAGAGATTAATCTTATCAGAGCTTGTTCGATTAATATCTTGAGGGGCATATTATATTCATCATCATCATTACCAGGACATCCCTAGGACATGTATCAGTTAATAACTTTTTCTTTGAAACAATATGACATGATGCATTGTCTCAAAGAGGGGCAAAATGTAGACACTCAAAATTATCCTCACAATTATTCTATTTTTCATCTATTAATTAAATGGATATTAGTATCTATTTAATTGATTCATTTAATACTTTCTTCTATTCACTCATTAATTCGCTCAAATCATTAGCATATTATAAGCATTTATGCATTTATAAGCACTTATCCATCTGCATTTATCAATCATTTCATATTGTTCCATTTGCATTAATCATTAAAATATCTATGCATATTAAATCATTTAAATACATAAAACTATTTAATCATTTATCTAAATCCAAAAATCATTAAGTCATTTAATCCATTAAATCATTCATAAATCCACTTTTAATATAAATTCCAAACCTCCACCATATCATAAAGTCACTCATTTATCTCTCCCATTTCAATCAATTGCATTTGATTAAAGAATATGGGATAATTATTATTTCTCATCTCATGCTTTTTATCCCACATCTCTCCCACAACATGATTCCACCGCATGAACACATCTATAAAAAGCCTTATATTCTAAAAAAAAAACATACATTGAATTCTAATCATACATTATCAATCTTCTTTTTTGTTCATCATAGCTTTTTGTTGCACTTGTGCTTATAAAAATATGAAAGCATCAATGCATAAATCAAGGTCATGGTAAAATAAGAAAATAATGGAGTTGGTTTTCTTTTGATTACATGTGTTTTGGTTTTTCATAGTTTAACTTCATTTTACATGTGTTTTCATTTAAGAAAGGCTTCAAAATTTTAAGATGCAACAAAAACAATATTCGTGGTGCTTCGAGTCTACTTTCTAAACTACTAACTTTTTTTTGAAAATGGTAGAGATTAAGGGGTTCAAAAAAGGGACCCACCGAAATTGGTGTTTTTTTTTGTCAAAAAAAACATAAAATCTTTTGTGGCTCCCTCAAAAGGTTAACTTTTTTTTGGTATTTTAAAATTTGCTTTGGTGGGGAATTAGCTAACATGTAGTTTATGCCCAAATGTTCTGATTTTTTTCAATGAATATTTAACTTTTTACTAATTTTCAAAGTGGACACATCTTAAAAATTAAATTTTGGTCATGCTACCCTTATAATTTTTGAAAACTAATTGAATTTTTTTTTTTTTGAATATGTGTAGAATGGAATCTAGTTTATAAAAATGCAATTTATTTGAAATTTTAATAAACAACTAAAAAATGCCAATAAGGGTTTGGTTTGGTGGTCAAGTCGCTTGGTAGTGATGACCACCAAGGTTCAAACCCTCATTGGTCTAAAGTGCTCGTAGGCCTTGTGCCTTCACTGGGCCAATGTGCTCATGGGTTTGGTAGTTTCTTGTGGTTTCTTGTACCCGGTTCATAGCTCTAGTCAAAAAGTGATTACCCCTAATAATATGGGTGCATTGCACCTTTTAAAAAAATGAACAGTTAAAAAATAAAGTAAAAAATACAAAACACTAGTTAAATGTTTGATAGCTAAGAGAGAACCTAACATTACCCAAGTGTTTGATTTAGTCAACCTTGAAACACATGCAAACTTGACAGTTAGCATGAATGAGATGAAATACTACAAAATATGCAAAAACTCGTCTTTGGACGTTGGGAAGGAACTCCAAGCCTTTGGGTTGGAAATCCAAAGCAAATTCCAAGCCTAAGGCTTGGGGATTCCCAAAGCAAGATATAATGTGAGCATGTTATAACATGCTTGCATTATGTTTTGTTTTGTATTTTTCTCTTTTTTTCTAAATTTTGTTGTATGTTTTCAAGCTTGACATAACGTGAGCGTGTTAATAACATGCTCACATTATGTCTCTCTTGGAATTGTTTATGTGCAAATTTGTTAAGTATGTGGAATTGTTTATGGGTTTGGGTTTGGGCTATTCATGTTCTTGTTGCTATATTTGAGTTCTCCTTTTGCAATTAGGGCTTTCTCGAGTTGAACTCCTTTTTTGACTAGGTTTGTGAAAGAGGTGCAATAATGAGCTTGTAAATTATATTTCAATGGGCCAAGGAGGTTTTGGACAAACATATTAACTTTTTCCTTCTCTGGTATCTCCACATGGCATCGACTGGCTAAACTTTGCCATCTTTGGAAAAATGGAATGAAGGTCTCACCAATCTCTTCTTGAGTAGTCTTGCATAAAGTGGTAATGATGATTTCAGTGTCAATGTTATAGGCATAATTTTGTACAAATTTATCATTAAGTTCGTCCCATGTCTTTATTCCTTTGGGAAAGGTAGAAAACCATTCAAGTGCGTGACCTGTGAGACTCCTAGGGAAGAGTTTCATCAAATAGGTATGTTCATCTGCAACATCCACACAATTTGTTGTAAATTCTCTTATGTGCTCAAGAGGATTGGTTTTTCCTTTGTATTTGGTGAAGTTGGGTAACACATATCCTAGAGGGAACGATGGCATGTGTAAATTCATGTCAAATGGGTAGGGACATAAGTCATAGGATGTATGTGTCTTCTTGTTGGCCAATTGCATGTTTTCCATTTTTTTTTTGCAGGGTCGCAAGTTGAGTTGTGGGTGCATCAATTATAGGGTTGTTTATAGTGTCACACATGCTGGTAATGGGTATTCCATGAGTTCCCACTTGTTGTGATGATGTGTTTTGATTTGGGATGTATTGTTGTGGAATGTATGACATATTTTGGTTTGGAACTTGTTGGTATTGAGTGTTTTGGGTGGGGATGTGTTGTGGTGTATGTATGTGAAATGCATATGTAGGAATGTGTGACCCAACAATGTTCGTTTGTATTTGTGGAATTTGTTGTCCTGGAATGTTTTGATGTCCAAATGGAATCATATGTTGTGCCACTTGTTTTCCTTGTCCAAATTGGTAAACGTGGCCCTGTGGGATGTTTTTGTTTTTTCTTTGGGGAATATTAGTATTGGTGTTGATTTGTGACGAAGTATTAACATTTGGTTGAGGTCCTAGAATAGTAATTCATCTTTTATTTCTCCCAAAGGGGTTCAATGAGTTTGTTCCCATCGCATCAGTTGAGGACCCAAGTATAAGGATTGATGATGTTGTTCTCATAGCACTAGATGAAGATCCAAATAAAAGTTTTGATGAATTTGTCCCCATTGTATTGGTTGAAACCCCAAATGTAGCTCCCACAATTTGTGACAAAATTGTTGTTATTTGTGGGACTGATTGCGATATGGCATGTGACATGGTTGATGTTCCCACAATAGATGTTGTGTTGACTGTGTTAGATGTGTTTTGGGGGTGGTGCCACTAGAGGTAGCATTGATGGTGTTCGAGGCATTTTGTGTTGGCCACCATTGGAGGTATTGTTTGTATTGTGTTGTGGTGTTGAATGTGGTTGACGATTTTGTGTAGTATGATCAGGAGAAGTTGCTCTTAAGGTATTAATATTGAATCCACGTGTTAATTTAGCCACTTGGTGTAAAATAATGGCTAAGTATCTTTCTCTATCTTGCAAGAGTAACTCCTCTACAAAGGAGGGCACATCAGGATTTTGGGTGGAAACTTCAAGTCTTCCACAAATACTTGTATGTTTTCATCTCTTCGTATAAATTGTTCAAAGGGATTGGGAGATGAGGAAGTTATAAAGTTCATGTCACTAAAGGGATTGATGAAAGATTCCCCCATGTCCATGTTGTTGTTCATGTCATTAGGAAAGCTGTAAGGGTTGGTATCTTGTCCAAAAGGGTCTATTTGTCTTCTTTACCTTTGGAGCCTAGTCTCAACCATATAAGGATTTGCTCAAATGAAGGGGGGTGAAATGATGACCAAATTTAGAAATGGGAATGATATGACACTATATTTTTGGATTTTTGAAATGGATGCAATGAAAATGCAACTATATTTTTGGTGTTTTTGGAATAAGGACTAAAATGAAGGGTGGAAAAAATGTTTTAAGGTATGCAAATGCAAAGGTCTAAGGTGCAATCTATTTCCATGGACTTGTAAGAAAGGTTTACTAACCACTCAAAAGCTTGGTCAATGTCTCAAATTAGATTATCAAAGGACTCTTTTGGTAGGACTAAATGAAAGGACAAGATGAAAAAGTGAGGTTTCCTAACTAGACTTATGAGTTGGAAAGGTCTCACAAAAGGATAATGACTAAAGGAAATGATTTTGACTTAGTCCAATGATAACCTACTTTTGAAGGAAAAGATTCTGCAAGGTATGGCAAGTTTTCATATTCCAAAGTTTGCAAAAATGAGGACCTAAGGACTTGTTTATGCTGAAAATGATGATGGAACCTAAGGTGCAACTAAAAATTTGCAAAGGTGGACCTATGGTAAAATGAAAACTAAAATGCAAGGATGGATGATTTGAGCAATTCTTTTCCTAGTTTTGAATAGATGCCACTAGAAATAGATGTTTAGAAGCAGATTGAAAATGTTTGGTCTTAGGTTTGGACAATAATAGTAACTTTCCTAAATTACAGGAAATTGCATAGTTTTAGGTATCAAATGCATTGAAGAGGATCAAATGCGTCTTAGTTTCAACAAATGTGTTGTTTCAGGTCACAGATGCAGTTCAAAAAATCAATTGCATTGTTTTGGAAAGCAAATGCATTGTAATATAGTCAAATGTGTTGTTTCAGCTAGCAAATGCAGTTTATCATGTTGATTGTGTTGCACAAAGTCTCAGATGCAGTTCAAAATGTCGAATGTGTTGCACAGGATAGCAAATACATTGCAAAGTGAATAAAAGTCTGGTTTCTTTGGAATTTTGGCATATTTTTGAAATTGTTTCAGTTTGAATGTGTTTCTCCATATCTATAAAGGATGTTTATTTGTTTATTGCTTCAGAAAATACTTGGAAAACACATGGTTTTGTCTTTGAATGTTGAAAACAAGCACAATGAAAACAAACACAATCCTAGTTTTGGCAAGGACTATATTCACTAGATTCCACGTGGGTTTCCCCAGCCGCACTTATTCTTAGTGGGTGACTTAGAAGCTTGGTCACACTGGCTCCCCCTTCCATTGCACTCACTTCTCGGGTCAACCAAGCTTTGAGCCCTCATAAATCTCCCATGGAAGGCTCTTCACCTCTACTAAGAATTGTGAGAATGTGGATGCCTTGGCAATGACCGTTGCTGCACCAATGGATAGAAAGGGTTTTTGGAAACTATACAAAAGGTTTGTAGTTCGGGCACCCATTCAAGTGGCCACACTTGAGGGAAGATTAGCTCTAGACTAAGAAGGAATCCCAACCTACAGAGGTTACGCTCCACAAGGATTATGGGGATTCACTTGTCTATGTGACACATTCACACTCGTAATCTTAAGTTTTCCATTAGGATTCACATTTGTATACCTATCAAGAGTAGCTCGGCTAAAGAGATTCATTGCCAGTTCACCTTGGAGTGAATACTTTTTTCCACCAAGGAAGGCCCAATTCCTAGAGTCAATAATAGTTTCTCTTGCACCCAGGATCGCACAAGTGCGTAAGGGGACATGATACTTCTATTATTGAATTAGGGTTACAAAAATTAAAAACACTTGTTCATTTTAATATCCAAGCTTATTGTGAGACAAACACATCAAACACTTTGTTCATTTTAAACTCATCTTAATGTAAGACAAACAATGTTCATTTTAAGCCAATGTCATGAAAATGCATGTAAATTTTAGCCTTGATGAGTTTCAATGCAAGATTGTGTTTATTCTAAACCCATGAGTGAATGCATTATTCATTTTAAACCCATGAAATGTAAATGCAAGTTGTTTGTGATTGTTTGTTTTCTTTTAGGATTGTAAAGGAGTTATAAAATAATCAACAAACAAAGGTTAGATTCCTTTTCCAACTCGCCACATGTTGTAAACAATAAATTAGTAACCCCAAAAATCTCCAAGCTATTAAACAGAAAAGATAAATCTAGAAAATATAGTAAAAATTTGAAAGCAAAATTTTACAAGAAAAATGTGATGTTTTGTTTGTCAAATGCGTTGAACCTGCACATGCGTCATTCAGACCCGCATATGCATTTCAATAGAGTGAATGTGTCGTTCGAACTAGCAAATGTGGCTCAGTATTGCAAATGTGTTGTTCTACAGAGAAAATGTGTCGCGATGCATCAAATGCGGCTCAAAAAGCTTCACTTGTAGTGTTTTGTACCTATACCTGCAAAAAGTGACAAAAAATCTATATGAAAATCTACAAAAAACAAGTTATTCACATCGGGTTCACCAATGTAACTTAGGGAAAAATCCATGTTAGCATTATAAAGCATAAATAAACTAAACCCTAGCTAAACAATGAAGAACAATGGAAAAAAATAGCATAAAAATAAAGAACAATCTCACCAAGTCTTCATGCCCTCCATGAATCACCTTCATTGCACCTTCTCCATTTGTTGTAAGTAGATATTTTCCCTCATATTTTTGTGAGCAACTATGACTAATGACAAGCCCTAAGCAAATATTGAAGGATTCTAATAGTGTTGCAATGTACTCAACAAATGCAAGCAAGCCTAAAGTCTGAAATCTAGAATAGCCAAGCATGAATTCAAGAGCATGAAGTGTGTCTCTCAAATGAGGCTAAAATTGTCTTTTTATAGAAGAGTCAATTTTAGATGAATGGCCAAGATTGTCAGATGAGAGATTCTCTAAGATTAATGGCTAAAATTAAATGTCACAACCCACAATTAGGGTTGGGGAAACATTAGGGTGAAATTTGAAATGAAGGGTTGAGATTTCAATGGACAAGAATGCATGTGACAAGAGGAAATATTGGGCACAAAAAAAGAGAAAGTTGGAGAATCAAATAATAATTTAAAATTATTTGATTTAAAAGACTGAGTTGACCTTTTGAATTAAAAATTAACTTAATTCAAAAGTGGTGGGGCCATGTGATAATAAATAATTATTTTTAATTATTTACTTGGAGGAAGAAAAATAGAAAGTGAGACAATTTTAAATAAATGTCTTTATTTAAAATTAGAAAAAGCCAAGGTGGACAATAATTAAATAAATTATAGGAATTTATTTAATTATAGGAGGACATTAGAAATTAATGACATATTTAGATAAAGTTTATTTATTTAAATAATCAGGAAGAAATAGTGGGAAAATTAAATAAATTTAGGAAATTATTTAATTATGGAGGGACATAGGAAATTAGCTACGTATTTAAAGAAAACAATGCAATTTATTTATTAAAATAGTTAGGAAAAACAAAAGATGTGAATTAATTAAAGTCAAATTTGGACTATAGGACATAATTAAATATTTTAATTATGTTAGGAAGAAATATGGAGAAAATAAACTTTGCAAGCCTAGGTCAATTTTATGTGTCTACAATATTATCATTAATTGTATCAATGGGGTGGGAAGTGGTAACTAGGAGCTTGGATGCATGAAGGGGAAGGTTTCGCCTTCTCTGTCCTTTTATTTGTAATTGATTATTTCATTTTGGCCATGCAAGAAAGAAAGATGGGAGACCATCGAGCTAATCTTAGCTTGACTATAAGGGATTGGATTTAATCCATCTCTACCATTTGTTAATACGTATGTAATATCACAACCCCTTAACCACCCTTATAATTCCCGCCCACCCAATCTTCCCTCATGAATGAAACCTTTTATCCCCTCCATTGGTTCTCGCCTATTCGAATCGACTCTACTCAGCAAGTGAACTCTTATTTACGTCATATCAACTCGTTATTAGGTCCATGAGAATCAAGCTATCAATCAATTATTCAGATCAATATTTCAAAGCTTGAGCCTTACCCCCCATAAACTAGAGAGGAAGGAAATAACTCACCTATAGAATAGTAGGGGACCACTTCTAAACCCCCTGTAGTTTCTTTAGGCACCCCTTCATTTGACTGTTCTAGCCGAAGATGCACTTAACTGAGAGCAAGTTGGAGTTGGCCCTCCCTCATCACTAGGCAGTTCAACTCAGATTAATCAAACTACCTACCTACCCCTATGCACTCAACTATATCATTCGTTCATCCTAGAACTGCCATAGAATAGTAGGGCCCAAGCACCCCATCTGAAGGGAATTTTAGCTAGAATTCCCTTACCCCCCACCCAAGTGGACCCCAACTACCTATATCCACCTAAGTTTGGGGCACCTTACCATAATATACCTCCATTACTTATCCCACTCACCTGCTAGAATTCCCCCCCACCCAGGATTATAGTTGAGATAGTTGGGGGGCAATAATAATCGCTCCTACTTTCCTTTCTCTCCTCGATTAGTTGGGAACCACAAATCGACATTGTTGATGTTGGGTGATCCCTTTCCAAGAGGCTTAGGGAAGGCCAAGAAACTTAGGGCTTGGAGGTAAGATTGAAATGTTCTTGATTCCCCCTCGCTAATAAAGCTCCTAAACGATGACTAGGCTGTCAGATCCATACCAGAAGTAGCGAGAAGGGGATAATTGAATAACTTGGTTGCTTTGATTGGTTGATTGATCCATTGATTAGGCTGACCCAACCAATGACTTGAGGATGAAAAGGGAAGAGGTTTCAACTTAATCTCCCTCCCACCCATTCGATACAGGCAGGAGTCAAGCCATTAAACCTACTCGGGCCCCTACTATTCCCACCCAACCCCAGATATAGATCGGGGCAAGTAAGAAAGGAGAGAAGACACTTGGTTATGTTTTTGTTTGATCCCATAGGGTTGGGTGGCAAATGGATGCAAAGAAATACCTATTTTCTATACTCGAGCATACATACATTTGGGAACAAATAGAGGTGATGGGTTGCGATTCAAGGATTCATAGCAGCAGGTTAGATAGCAGGTTAGTTCAAGGAGTTCAACTCGACAAACGCCCTTAGAATAGTATGGGCATCCGAGCAAACAACTGGCTAGTAAAGAAAGAAAGGGTGAGGGAGGAAGGTGGTGGTTGGCCAGGTGGCCTAACAAGCTAGACTGTAATGACTATCTTGAACCGCAGGTGATGCTATCCTGAACCGGGTAGTTGGAGATGGGTTGGACCAATGAGAATATATATATATAATCAATCAATCTGAAGATTATTAAATCTACCTTGTAGTAATTAAATTATTAAATCAATCTTTTTTAGGTAGTTCAAACTTAACTCCATGTTTTCTCAAATAAAATTCATGTTCTAAAAGGAGATTATGTTATGAAACTAATATTAAATCTATAATCTCTATTTCTAACCTAGGACTAATAGTTATTTGTCTCCAATAGCTATAGGTACTACAAGTAAAAAAAACATTAGAGGCTCCATTATTTCAAGACTTGGCATCATCCTAAACATTGAGATGCAATAAAATGCAAAGTAAATGTGTCAGGGTTGCAATGGAGTGTGAGAAGACATGGGATAAATGTTACCGTTTTTGAATTAAACATGTTCATCCATTGTTTGATCTTGTGACAAGGTGTACACATATATGAGGTATGTTGATCTATACTACTGGGGATCCATGTGGTCCACCTTTGATCAACATTAAAAAATGGAAGAAATTGTGGGGCCTCCTCTCCATGTCATCCTCCACATGGTTGTTAAGTTGGACAACCTTGGATGATTTTTTTTATGTTTACCACATTACTACATGCATGCTTGTTAATTTTTTTGGTGTTTGTCTCATGTAAACCCCACAAGAAAAGATGCCTCACTATTTGACCCTCTCCTATCTATTATTTTTCTAATAAGAATCAATGATTGGTAAACCCCACAAGAAAAGGTTCCCTACTATTAGACCCTCTCCTATCTATTGTGCATGTTTTGCATATAGGCCCCATTGTGGGCAGGGACCCCCTCTTTTCAATCTAGATGGGCCGCTTTGCTCTTGTCTTGTTTTGCGTGCCACTTTTTCTAAGCCTAAATTGGTCATGTGCCTTCAACTGACCAAATTCACCTACCTGAGTTTTGCCAAGTCTTTTTGCTTTCGTAGAAATGCCCCTGCGGGTTTCCCTTGGTCTTTCGCCTTGGCATCCTCCAAGCCTCAATGACCCACATACCATTAATGCATACAAAGAAATCAATGCATACCATTAATGTAAATTGTCCTATAAACATTTCTCTCAGCCCTTCATTTTCCTTTGGGCATTCAAATCTGGGGAGAAACAAAGTCCCCCTTCATTTTTCTACCTTTTGCCTTGTTCCTACTAACTTGGTCCCTCCTCGTATGCTTCACGTTTTCCGTCATTTTTGGACTTTGGGGACAAGTTTCCTATGGATTTGGGATGTTTTTGTGGTGCCTAAGTGAACTGACAAGGTTTCGTTAAGTTTTAGGAAGTTGTGGAAATTACATTCTAGAACTCCGCCCCTCTGTAATCGTTTCCAAAACTCTATCCCTCCTTTGTCGTTTTGTCTTTCATCTGCCCCCGACGTTCTAGTTCCCAGAACCCAACCCCTCTGTGGTCATTTTTGAAACTCGGCCCCTCCGTGGCCATTTTCAAAACTCCGTCCCTCCTTTTCTGTTTTGGCGTTCCAGCTCTCAGAACTCGACCCTTCTATGGTTGTTTCTGGAACTCTACCCCTCCATGGCCATTTTCAAAACTTCATCCCTCCTTTGCCATTTTGGACTTCCATCCACCCCCAGCATTCTGGCTCTCGGAACCCGGCCCCTCCATGGCCATTTCCGGAGCCCTACCCCTCCGTGGCCATTTCTGGAACTCCATCCCTGCTTTGTCGTTTTGGACTTTCGTCCACCCCTGGTGTTCTGGCTCCCATAACCTGGCCCCTAAGTGGCCATTTCCAGAGCTCGACCCCTTCGTTGCCGTTTCCAGAGCTAGACCCCTTCATGGCCATTTCTAAAACTCCGTCCCTCCTTTGTCGTTTTGGACTTTCGTCTGCCCCCTTCGTTCCGACTCCCAGAACCCGACCCCTTTGTAGCTATTTCTGGAACTTCATCCCTCCTTTTCCATTTTTTCTTTCCTCTGCCATCTACCTTCCCACTGCTATCTGTCACCGCCCGCCACCCATCGTTCGTCGTCCTTCTGCCCTATGGCATCTGCACCCCTAAGCGTGCATTAATGTTTATGGTCCAAATGAGCTCCAAATGTGGAACAATGATGATTATTATGATCTTTTGATGATGCATGAATGGATCCAATAGGGAGTTTGCAAGGTTTGACTAACGTTTGTCTTGATTTGTATATGAAGGCACTTATGGTGCTTTATGTATGTAGGATTCAAAAAGATTATTGCAGGTCCGTCGAGGGAACCATTGAGAAAGTTGAACAAGGAAAAGCACATTGCTCCTTTCGCCATTCATTTTATGTCCACCTTTCCTTATGACAACCATCAACGAAGTTGACGTTAGAAGAAGGCCTATGCTAGGGAAGTCAGTGACAAAACTACAAAGGGTGACCTTCAAAGGAACAAGGAGCTATTTTATTTTCCACCAACTGATAATGATTTTCAGGAGATATCTACCGCAATCGAGAGCAACATAACTCTTTTTAGTGACACAAATCTGCAACAAGATTCAATGAAGAAATGTTGCAAGCACATCAAATAGAAAGCAACCTTCAAATAGTTTCTACTACAATAAAAGGGCAATCAGCTAAATGACAAAACTGCTACAGTGTCAGGGTCATTAGATGACGAAATAAGGAAGAGACAAAAACCATATTTTAATTTTCTTTATAATGGGGGGTAGGTGAAACCCTAATGTAAATCAAATCTAAGCCACTCATTGTGAATTAATTCTAGCCATTCATTTGGGCTTTGGAAAAATATAAATAAAGGCTTGCCCCTCATTTGTAAAAAGGTTGGAGAGTTGGTGTAAAAAGCATTTGCAACAATAGAAGACAACATTGCATGATTTTATGGATGTTCTCTTTGATTTTGTTCATCTTGCATGCATGGTTCTACTTTCATGTTAGTTTTAGTGTTAGTTTCTTGAATGAAAGTGGTGATGGTGATTGTTGTTTCAATATTTGATGAATTTTTAGCTCATATTTTTTGTGGTTCATTGATGATGAATCACTTTGCAAAACTAGTTTGAACTTCCTTCCTTTATTGCTGCAACTTAGTTCAATTACATGTGCATGATGTGTGTGTGTAATTTGAAAATCTGCAATCCTTAGAAGATTGCACTGATTTTGTGTAACTGTAGGATCCTTTTGGCCAAACAAAACCCAATTTAGAGAGTTTATCTACTATAGCAGCCCCATGATCACTGTTCATTCATAGTTTTAGATCCAAGAACTTTCTATTTTCTCTGCCTTTTTTCCTTTTTTTAATAAGTAACCTATGCTAAGGTTCATTACACATTGTAAAGCTAAATCCAATGGTAAAATGGAGTTCAAGACTATTGTTTGAATCTGCAGCAAATGCACAACTCTCCCATCTTAAGAACTCCATTTGCAAATCCAACTTCCATGCTCTATAACTCATCCGTAAGTCCGTCTTGTGATTCCAGCAAATCACATGAACAATTGAGATATTCCAAGCACTATCAAGACCTGACATTAGAGATTTTGGGATAGTGTTATGCAATCTGATTGTAGAAGATTGTTTTTCAAGAGAGGTGATGCACCCATATGTTATTTGTGTTGAGAAATGCATAAAAAACACATCAACATTATCTTTTGTTTTTTTAAGAAGATTTGATGATTAGTCCAATAACCTACAACTTTAACTCTTAATTACATGATGACCCCTATAACCTCTCCTATCTATTGTTCTTCCCTATATTCTTACCTACGAAAAATTCAAGGGCAAAGTCGAGAAGTTGTACTCTTATTCTCGTGCCACATTATCCTCTCTTTCTATTCTTATTTCAGTCGTGGTTGGCATTCAATCAACAAAAATTCAACGGTACTGGGAGCAATGCAATTATGAATTCAAAAATCAACATCCTTGTGGTTATACTCGGCCCATCAATCTGCAACCCACATTTTATTTAACGGTTATGCATGGTACGCCAATCTCCGATTCAAATTTTATCGAATGGTCATGCTCGACGCATCAGTCTACAGCTCATATTTATCTATGTAAACAAAGAGATGCAATTCCTTGGATTGTCCTCCACATGTCCAATACATACATTCAAATAAGATGGCTGCCTTGTCAAACGACGTTCAATCTGGGTTAGACCCGCATGGAAACTTGGTGGGATTCTTGAAAGGAAGAAGAGCAGACAATTTCTGACCACAGTTTTGGCGACAACACTGAAATCCATTGGCATAACAAGAGAGCCGACTGGCCATTCCTCAGTTGAGAGCTTAAGCCCTTCTGCAAAGGTTTTACCGCTTGATGGTCTTTGGAGGAGACATATTGTTTGGACATGTGCATATCAGTGGTGCTAAGAACTCAGCCTTGGCAGTTTTGGCTGGAGCCTTGTGTTCAGCAGGTATTTCAACTCTGCAGATGATTCCGGATCTCCATGACACTAGAACCATGATGGAGACCCTTCGTTCTATTGAGGTGGAGGTAAAGAGATCAGGTTCAGAAGTGGTAATCAATACAGATTGTATTAAGAGTGAGGAGCCATCCTCAGATGCGGTGAGGAAGTTGAGGGATTGTTTTTTGGTCATGGGTCCTCTCCTGGCTCTTCCTTGAGGCTGTAATATTGGAGCGAGACCTATAGACCTGCATTTGAGAGGGATCCAAGCACTTGGTGTCCACATTGAGATTAGGTCAGTTTCTGCTCTTTTCTTCCTTTTGTTTTTTAATTTTATTTCCATGAATGCTTCAAGAGACATAATCTAAGATTATAAAACCCCACGAGGCCAAAGATAACCTATTCATTGAAGTTGCCTAGATTTGTTGATGCAATTAAATTCACCTCTAATGCCTAGTTAGGCTACAAAATCCTTCTCTGTAAAGTTTGCAACTATCACTTTTCTAAAAACCAACGCATCCATGAATGGAAGTTTTATCCTTTATTCATATTTATCTATCTGTATTCTCTGTCATTACAATGGACATATTTTAAATCTAGTGCTAGTCTAATATACTGCGATCTCTCATCACTTGCACACTATCTCATTCCTTTTTCACATGTCATGTATGTCGGAACAACCATTCGAACTCTTTAGTGAAACTGGACACTCAAATCCATATCCATATTATCATTTTCTTTAGTGCATGAGAAATCGATAGGTACATTTATATTATGCAATTCTGAAACGTAATTGTAAACCCAAGGAGAAAAACATTACTCTGTTTTCAGATTGTGTGTATTGATCTTGGCTCTGCAATGGATGAAATTTCCTATGTATAAGGGCCCTTGTGTATGCTTAATCCTTCTTTGATCAAAACACTACTCTTGCAAATTGTCTGGTATATCTTCAAGCCATGACAGTCAATGGTCATAACTGCCAAAAAAATTAAGATAAAAAACTTGCATATGAGAGTTTTTTGAACTTCACCAGTTTAGGTAGTTATGACTTTGATTGTTAGCTAATTGAATATGCAGCCATTGTATAAGTATTTTATTTGTCAGGGCTAGATTGCATAGGGTTGTGATAAGGCTGGGTTCTTTGTAATTTTCTAATTACTTTTAACCATCTTTCATGTTTGCATACGCTGGCTGGACAATCATAATAATTGTGCAAAAATATGCACAAAGTATAATGGGATACCCTCAAAATTGCCTTGATCATTGAGGGTAGGAAACTTCTGGTTACATCCACCCTTCTGTTAGGACGACGTGCTGGAGTGCACATGTTACCTCTAAGATGTTGGTAGCCTCATGAGGTTTTACCTTATAATGCTTATAGACAAGATATGGTTTATGGAGCACCAGCCACAATTCTTTTAGTTGATTTTTGCTGGGTATAATTACCTTTGCCTCTAGGGCACACTTTCTTGAGTACCTGATACCAACCCAGCCAAAAAAAAATCTGTTGTAATTGTAAGTGTTGTAAATTGTAATGTCCCCTTTTTCATGAGCACTGGCGTTTGGAGGAATTAGCCTATTTTCGGCTCTCGTAGGCTAATGAGGCATGGTGAGAGAGTCACCTGGCAGTCATTGGGTGATTACTTGGCTCAATATTTGGTTGGAGTAAGGTTTTCCATCATATATTATTGTTGTTTCTATTTATGGAAACCTTATTTTATAATTTGATGTTGAGATGCACTTTATTAATAATATAATATTTTAATATTTTATAAAGTGCAAATAATTAAAAAGGATGTTGGAATCTTCTAGAAGTCAAAGAGATAATATTATTGAGGCCGACCTCTAGAGGAAAAAGCATAAATAGACCTTGAGGTCTCCCTATTGAGGCAGGCAGATTTGATGTTGATGATTGATGATTTCTTCTTGAGTGTTTGTGGAGCCAAGTGGTCTGCAGATAATCAATTTGTCTTTGGGAACGAAAACTCCCATTGATAGCAATTGTGAGGGTGTGAAATATCACCTGAATTATTGCAGATTGGAGGTGATATTTCAGTCACTTCATTAGGGCAAAAATTGTGGCTAAAAGGCCAAGCTTTGTATGGTTCGATTTAGGGCTTTGTGGAGACATTTTGGTGTTAAGTCTTCAACAAATTTGGCATAAAGGAGTTCGATTGCATACTCAGATTTTTATAGCAGTCATTTCCAGAATTTATGTCTTCATATCAGCTTGTGTGAGAGGTTCGATTTTACTCATGAAAGGTTCCTCATGCAACGATTTTGCCATCTAAGGGAAGCGCTCCATTTTTTGGAGGCTATCTAGTGAAGTTCGATGCTGATTGGTAGTCAAGAAGGCTATGAATTATTTGTTTGGCAGCAGTTACATCAGAAACAGGGGCGGCTGGTTGAAGAATTCGACTTGGTTTGATAAGAGCCCATTTTGCTATTTTGGTACTTGCCTTGTCATCTCCAATCAAGGGCGCACATTGTAATCAGGTTCTCCTACATTGTATGCTTTCATCATAAGATATAAAAATAGTTTTTGCATCTCAGCTGTAGGTACATGTTTGTTACCAGCAATCTCATATATTGAAGTTAAATGTAATGCCTAGAGTCTTGACTATCAGCATTTGAAATCAGTTATTAAGCATTAGGAGTTATAAGGTTGCATATTATTATTTCCTTTTATGCACTTGGCTGTAGCATTCATTTCAGCTTGTAAGACAATTGTTTGTCTTAAAGCCTCTAGCTGAAAGTTAACATTTAAATTGTATAGCAAGTGTTTGATTAAATGTCTATGGATGTAGCTTTCATTTCTAGACTCTAGTTTGCATATCAAGTGTTTGGGTTAGTGCCACTTGGTCATATTGCATGGTCATTTTTAGGTGCATAAGTTGCAGCTGTAGCTAATC
Source organism: Sequoia sempervirens (assembly GCA_007258455.2). NCBI lineage: Eukaryota > Viridiplantae > Streptophyta > Pinopsida > Cupressales > Cupressaceae > Sequoia > Sequoia sempervirens. The sequence continues at coordinate 98,525 of VDFB02387682.1, read as the reverse complement.
TTTGTACTCAGACTTGTCATCAAATTTCAGACTTGGCATTATTGTTACATCTTCATATTTGTCAAAGAGTCTTGGACAATTCATGTTACATTGTATATGAATTTGCAAATACAATAAGAAAGCAGTAAGTTGGTGTCACATAGTTGCTAAAACAGTCTTTTAGAGTAGTGCATTAGCATGCATGCCAATTGTTTGTCAAAATTACCAGTTGGCTGTAGGTGGATTAGAATTCATATATGAGCATTATAAATGTTAAAGGGAGGTTGTATATGCATCTAGATGATAGTTTAGACATCATAGTGTTGAATTGTGATCATTGGAAGTCTCCATTTGGTATTTATCAAGCATACAATCAGACTGAAACCACCGACCAGCAAGCTAAAAGTTCACGTCATAAGTGTTTGACAAAATTCCTGGAGTCTTCAATCAGCACTTTGAGGTCAGATTTGAGCAGGCTCATTGCAGTGGTATCAGAGCGGTTTCTTGCCATCCTGTTGGGTGAGTTTCAGCTGTAGTTCAGTGAACAACATGGTTATTCCCAGGAAGCAGTTAAATTCCATGATGGGAGAATTGGAGGAGCTTATACAAAGTCAAAGAAAGATGGCCGAATTGCTCTCACCTACAAACATAGACAAAATTGCAAGGTATATGACTTCCATTTCTAAGAAGTCCACAACACAAAATGAAAGGAAGGCAAAACAAGAGGTCTCTAGAAACCTCAACAAGGAGTTTGCAGCAGTGGGTGACCAGCGTACAGCTGAATCTAGGGAGGACAAAATCAGACCTGCATAGAGAAGGATGTTGGGCACAAGACACTTCACGAAGATTCCAAGGTTGAAGAAGAACAAATGGTGATTGAAGACAAATCAGTTGTCTTGGAGCAGCCACATGAGGATATGGTTTCTTGTGAGTTTAGTATTGCTTCTTCCTATCATGATAAAGAATTAGATTGTAGTCCAATAAATGTTATTCATTCATATGGAAGTCTATTGGAGGCACAAGATGTTAAGGAGGATGTGGAGTTTGATCCTCTACCTAGTGGAGCAGCCACTAGTGTTTTTTCTTCACATGATGAAGAAGGCATTCTACAATGGCATGATGTCATCACAGATTTGTTTGAGAACAGCAACATGGTGCATCATCATGAAGAAGAAGCTTGTGATCATGAACAAGCAAGTGATATGATATCAACTTTTGATAGAAGACCTACACCCATTAGAGGACATGAAGATATCAAGAGGACTGATTTTGTGCACTTTGGCATTTAAAAGATTAGAAGGTCCGAAATGATGAATGATGAGTGGATGAGGAAGGCCAAGGAGGCTAGGTTAGTGGCGGCTAATGCAAGACAACGCCTTCAAGATATGAAAGAAAAAGTCAATCTCCTCAACATGGCAAGACAAAAAGGAGTAGATAACATTAGAAGACTCCTTGCTCAAGGGAAGGATGCATTTTGTGTGGAGGTTGATCACTCTTTTGTGGAGGATGATGTTGTTGGTGTTGAAACTCTTAGTGGATCAGCCACTCAAAAGTTGTTCGGGTTACCTATGTCATATGATAGGGCAGCTATCTACTTGTTGGTTGGTGATTTAATCTTCTTTGATTCTTCATTCATGGATGGTTGTCCTACTTGGGCTTTCATTGCACATTCATACTTGCAATGGTTTACATCAGCTATTGAGTTGATTCAGCAGGTTGTGCTAGTGCTGCAAGAGTTGCTTGGTGATGTGTGGGACATTACACAGTTTTTCACTTGGGATCTAGGTGGAGAAGAGTTGTACTTGTTGCTGAGATTGCTTGGGGACAAGCAATTTCAGGGAGGGCGGACTGTAATGTCCCCTTTTTCATGAGCACTGGCGTTTGGAGGAATTAGCCTATTCTCGGCTCTCGTAGGCTAATGAGGCATGGTGAGAGAGTCACCTGGTAGTCATTGGGTGATTACTTGGCTCAGTATTTGGTTGGAGTAAGGTTTTCCATCATATATTATTATTGTTTCTATTTATGGAAACCTTATTTTATAATTTGATGTTGAGATGCACTTTATTAATAATATAATATTTTAATATTTTATAAAGTGCAAATAATTAAAAAGGATATTGGAATCTTCTAGAAGTCAAAGAGATAATATTATTGAGGCCGACCTCTAGAGGAAAAAGCATAAATAGACCTTGAGGTCTCCCTATTGAGGCAGGCAGATTTGATGTTGATGATTGATGATTTCTTCTTGAGTATTTGTGGAGCTAAGTGGTCTACAGATAATCAATTTGTCTTTGGGAACGAAAACTCCCATTGATAGCAATTGTGAGGGTGTGAAATATCACCTGAATTATTGCAAATTGGAGGTGATATTTCAGTCACTTCATTAGGGCAAAAATTGTGGCTAAAAGGCCAAGCTTTGTATGGTTCGATTTAGGGCTTTGTGGAGACATTTTGGTGTTAAGTCTTCAACAAATTTGGCATAAAGGAGTTCGATTGCATACTCAGATTTTTATAGCAGTCATTTCCAGAATTTATGTCTTCATATCAGCTTGTGTGAGAGGTTCGATTTTGCTCATGAAAGGTTCCTCATGCAACGATTTTGCCATCTAAGGGAAGCGCTCCATTTTTTGGAGGCTGTCTAGTGAAGTTCGATGCTGATTGGTAGTCAAGAAGGCTATGAATTATTTGTTTGGCGGCAGTTACATCAGAAACAGGGGTGGTTGGTTGAAGAATTTGACTTGGTTTGATAAGAGCCCATTTTGCTATTTTGGTACTTGCCTTGTCATCTCCAATCAAGGGCGCACATTGTAATCAGGTTCTCCTACATTGTATGCTTTCATCATAAGATATAAAAATAGTTTTTGCATCTCGGCTGTAGGTACATGTTTGTTACCAGCAATCTCATATATTGAAGTTAAATGTAATGCCTAGAGTCTTGACTATCAGCATTTGAAATCAGTTATTAAGCATTAGGAGTTATAAGGTTGCATATTATTATTTCCTTTTATGCACTTGGCTGTAGCATTCATTTCAGCTTGTAAGACAACTGTTTGTCTTAAAGCCTCTAGCTGAAAGTTAGCATTTAAATTGTATAGCAAGTGTTTGATTAAATGTATATGGATGTAGCTTTCATTTCTAGACTCTAGTTTGCATATCAAGCGTTTGGGTTAGTGCCACTTGGTCATATTGCATGGTCATTTTTAGGTGCATAAGTTGCAGCTGTAGCTAATCTTTGTACTCAGACTTGTCATCAAATTTCAGACTTGGCATTATTGTTACATCTTCATATTTGCCAAAGAGTCTTGGACAATTCATGTTACATTGTATATGAATTTGCAAATACAATAAGAAAGCAGCAAGTTGGTGTCACATAGTTGCTAAAACAGTCTTTTAGAGTAGTGCATTAGCATGCATACCAATTGTTTGTCAAAATTACCAGTTGGCTGTAGGTGGATTAGAATTCATATATGAGCATTATAAATGTTAAAGGGAGGTTGTATATGCATCTAGATGATAGTTTAGACATCATAGTGTTGAATTGTGATCATTGGAAGTCTCCATTTGGTATTTCTCAAGCATACAATCAGACTGAAACCACAGACCAGCAAGCTAAAAGTTCACATCAGAAGTGTTTAACAAAATTCCTGGAGTCTTCAATCAGCACTTTGAGGTCAGATTTGAGCAGGCTCATTACATAAACCTTACAGTAATATGAAACTGAACTAGAAGCCGAGTCTGAAACTGTTGGATATTATTGAGAATAAGATTACTGGAAAAATAAAATAATGTAAGATATGAAGTCTGAAAATGCTCTGAAAACAAACAAGAATACGATTTGCTGTAAACACCCCAGAGAAACTTTAGATTCAAAAATATTAATTTGAAGTATGTAAATAGTTAAATCTAATTATTACTCAGATTTTTAAAAACTTGAAATAACAATACTTTGATATTTGTTTATTACATAAAGAGGGTGTGTTGGACCCGCTACCTAATAATGTCATTATTATTGGCATATAATGAAAACGGTTTCTACCATTCTTCTTCTAGATAAAGTTGGAGTGTTATGTGGTTTATAGAGGGAAGATGTCAAATGCTCGTGGTTGTTTAAGTTAGAATTAGTTAGAGTAGGCTTGGGATATGGAATGGCAGGACTCCAGAAATTGGGTGTTGCAGTCAGTTCTTTTATTGAGAGTAATAAACTTCAAGGGAATGCATGAAATTCATTTACAGTGAGAAGAAAGGGAAAATATCTTTGTTTGGGCGTAGTCAAAACCTTTTGGTCCATTGAGGTCATGTTGTTTCATGTTCATTGGAGTGTTGAGAGGAGCTAGGGGATGGATTTTGTTACTTTTGGTGGGTTGTTTTGTAAAAGGAGCTACAAAGATGGCTGAGTATGACCAGGGATGGTATGGGACATCTCTGGAAGTCTTTGGTAAAATTTGCAGACTTCAGAATGAGCCACAAAACCTCTTTTTGCAAATTCACTGGTTTGTACAGGCAGTAAATTTGCCAAATACCATGGTGAATGAATGTTCACCCTCAGTAGAACTGGTGATTTTGCCAAATCTCAGACAGAATGTGCAATGTGAAGGGGCTTTACCGTGTGATCTTTGTTGATTTCTCATTTTCTGTGAACGGTAGACTTAGGGGAGGTCATGTATTGATTGTACACGAGTTGTAAAGGGTTGGCTTTTATTCTATGGTGGTCTTAGTCCATCTTTTGACTGCTACAAGTGTGTTGTTGATAGTTTCATGATGAGTGTAAGGTTGCAGGTGTGTTAGGAGCTCCAAATTAGTCATGGATGCAGTGGAGGCAACATAAACATTTGTAATCAACATTTTGATAGTGGAACAAAATATGGAATCAACATTTGCTCTCTAGAGCAAGTGTTTTTACCCAACATTGGGTTTTCTTTAGGGTAATTTGATTGTTCACATGTTATGTTTGTTTCTTATCTGTCATTTTAATTTGTTGAGATGCTCTAAATTGTTTTCCTTGATATGCACGCTGTTATGTTGGTTTGACATCTATTACAGGTGGTTGAAGTCTGTATCGAGGGTTTGAAGAGGCATTATTTTGTATATCTGTTTCTAAGGGCAGTGTAAGGAGTATCCTCGTTTACGGATCAAGAGAAATATGCTTTGGGCTATGAAAACTGAGTTACCATTGATGAGATCTAATTAGTAATAGAAAATAAAGAAAATAAAGCAAATAAAGAAAATTTCCATCAAGAAAGCTCAACCACTTGTGTTCATTCATCTCTAGTTGTACTACTTATCTTCTTATGTGTCGTTACCCATAATGGGCTTAAGTCTGTACCTATGTGTGCTTTCTTTTGTGACAGGTAGTCAGTAGTTGTTTCAAGGCATATACTTTGGGTGCAAATGTATTGATCAGTTTATTGCCTGGGCAGTAAGGGATAGTGCAAAAAAGAACATTTGTATGTTCAGGCTGGTAAAGGCCAGGCTTGAAGATTAGGTGCATTTCTCTTAGTCATCAATGGTAGTGCTGTTAATGACATCTACTTTGTAGAGCAGTGAGAAATTTAATGCTATTGCGTGAATGGTTATTGGGGGGACCTTGAATTCCCTCGTAATAGTGCATATGTTTTTATGCAACTGTTGCCTTTTGTAGTAATATGTGCATGTAATTCTTATGAATGATTATAGGGTGACTATAGATTCCCTAGGTATAATGCATATGTTTTATACAACTATTCCCTTTGCAAAGACATGTACATGTGTTGGTAAACAGATTTGTCATTGCGATATTTTGCTAATTTCAGCATGACTCATCCAATGATTTTCACAATAGCTGGAGAAACCGTTATTGAATTAATATTTTCCCCTATATTTGAGAGCGGCAGCTCCCTCATATGATTGGGTTTTTTGGTTTTTGTGTACTTTTAACCAAAAAGTACAAAAGTAACATGAAAATGGAGAAGGGAAGGAAACCCTAGATAGGCTTGTATTAGACACTATGCAAGATTCCTCAAATGAAAGTGGGGTGAACAATGGGAATATAAGAAAGAATTACAACTACTGAACACACGAAGTCTTTTGATTGATGTATGTAGCATTAGCAAGAGAGAGAAATAAAGTTGAGGGTTTACTCCTTGGATGTGCAAAGAAAATGCAAGGAATCAATTGCACATTAAACACACAAATAATTTACAACAAGAAGACCCAAAGTTCAGTAGTGCACTTCTAATTTCCTCAAAATCTGAGTACAAAGTTTCTATTCCATTTCTTGTATAGTCAAAGTGGAAGAGAAATACAAAGAAAGGAGTACAAGTTGAATATACGAAGAACGTGCAACCATCGAAGAAAATAATGACACAAAGTCTACAAAATATTCTTCAGATTTCTTTGAATTTAGGAGCACAAAGTCTCCCTACAATCCCTATATAGCAGCTATGTTGAGAGGAAAAAAACCTCCAAACCTAAGAGAGGAAGAGGTGTAGAACCCTTTACAATTATAAGACTACAATAAATAGGGGAAAAGGTAGTTATCTTTCCCACACCATCATTTTTCCCTCCACTTTTTAGACTTTCTAAAACATTAAAATAATATATTCAAAGCGTGAATGTACAATATTTCATTCATCAAAATTAATGATTTCAAACATTAAGAATGATAACTTTGTGATCAAATGTTAAGGTTTTGTATAAGTTGGATGGTTACCTAGCTGTTGTAGTGTTTCGTTAAGCAAACCATGCACATGGGTTGTAGATGCTGATTTTCAGAGCTTTTGCAAACATTTGAAAGTGATGTCTGCCTTCATCTCTTGTATGCATGTCTACCAAGGCATTTAGAACCCAACGTGGTCTCCAAGTTGCTTTTGGCATTCACCTAAATTGGCAAGCTTTTTTGCCATTCTTCACCTGCATATAGAGCACAAACGTTTTCATCTTTGCAGCAAAGTCAAAATTTGTTTTCTTGAAGCACAAAGCTACAACTTTGCCATCGAGCACAATTCTATGTCCCATCTACCAAGATCAGTGATAATTTTCAGCAGCATCTTTTGTCCAATCTTAAATGCATTTTTTCAAATTCCTCAATTGATGATAGAGCATTGTTTAAGGCATTGTTCGTGATTGTTTCATGTAAGACACATTCTATATTCGCAATTGTGACACCAAAATATTCTTTTTGTTGATTTTTTTCTTAAGGATTAAGACTATCAAACAAGTCGAATACATTCCTAGTAGACAATGATGCTCTCATCTCGTAGTCACCAATTTTTTTCATAGCTACAACAATCACCAACATCAAGAATTTCGAGGAATCAATAAGGTTCTCTCAAATCCCTACCATAAGTAGTGCTCCTATAGTTGACATCAACAAAGTCTCGCCCTCTACTTGTAAAATGTTGGACATCGAAGTTCAATCCTTCTTGTTACTCAGATGTTCGGCCCTCATGATTCTTTATAGTTAGTTGTCGTCTTTCTTCTTTAGAAGCTTGGCAATTGTTGTTTTTAGGAATATGAAGATAAGAAAATGCCATCTTTTAGGTTTTTGGTGGTAAATCCCATTATTCTAGTTAAGCTTTGTTATAGATGATGGATGTTTAAGCAACAACCCTTTGATGCACAAAAACACTTCTCATAGAGGTTTGTACATGTGTGCAATGTAGTTAAACCGTCCTTTGTTCTTGATGAAAGCATAAACTATTGCCAAATTCTCATGTAGGCCCTGTATATAAGGTTTGCACTTCATTCTTTGATTCAGTCCATTTGTATAAATTCCATAATTCATTCTTTCTATTTATAACAAAGAAAAGTTCTTGTAGTGATCACATTCAATCCAGAATGCACTACAATCCAATTTACTACTTAGCCTTGCCACTTGTCTTAAGCTTTTTATAAAATCATGTTATAAATTAAAGCACTAGCCCAGCTGAAAATCAGACAAACTTGGGTGCATACGTGGCATCTTTGAAATAAGCACAAGTGCCTAACCAGAAGTCATCACAGTTATTCTATGAACAGAGTCCATAGGATAAGAAGCAAGATCAGCATGAATAGTATCCCCAACCAAGAAGACAACTTGAACGTTTCCAACCAAAACAATTGACTTCAAGAATCAAACATTCTCAAGTACATACCATGATACACCATAATCGTCACACATGATATGGTAAAGATTGGTAATACCATTTGATTTGGGAATTTTACAATAGACATGATGATCCCATCGAATTGCTTCTCTCCTCCCTTCTTTGTGGCCTTGGTATTATTTAGCCAGCTTTGTTCAAGCACAAGGAATAAACAAAAAGAAGAAATGATGCACCACTAGAAGCAACATTAACCATCTTTGTCCTTGTTAGTTGTTGCCATTTTTAAACAGTGATTAATCCATACTCTTACCACCAATTACAATTTGGCATCTGGGTTAATGCTTATGTTTAATGAAGGAAAGTGCACGTTTTTTTAGGGCTGTAAATTATTAAAAATGTTTTCCTGAAATGTTATTAGGCCTAGATTTGGTGGTGGGAGATTGTTGGGAAGAAGATGCGAGTTTTGAGCTGTAATAAGGGTAAATCGTATGATGCATGACCTGCACAATCTTTGAAGAAAAGACCCTGATTTTTTTTTACATAAGATAATGCCAAATTTACAGGTGGTGCAGATAACCCACTTGCTGCTCACTACTCATGGCCTCCATGTGTGCTGCATGGTTACATTTTTTGAAGACGCTGACTTTGTGAACAAATTGCTAACTTGAATCATTTGAAATGATAACATTGATATACCTGTTGGATAATTTGAAATGGTAGCACTAAGACATTCATTTCCCTTGAAACTCAAAAGTGTTTAGAAAATGTAACCCTGAACACCATGTAGATGCATTGTTCCAACAGGCACCAACAGATCCCAACCTCAATGGTTGGGCGATTTAGGATTTTTAGTATGTTGACATAATAATGAACCTTGGGCACAAGAATTGTGTTGTGGGATTAACATCTTTGAATGGTCACAATAGCTGTTCTCACAGGTTGAAAAGCAAAACCACTTTATTGCTATGCAGTCCTTTGAAAAACTCACATGGTTGCTTCAGCTCTCACCAGATAAAACATTCATCCTTAACAAGTAGAATAAAGCCATTAGTTTTCTTCAAACTAAGACAGCAACAATATAGAATTTATCTCCATTAGAGCTTTTTGCACCGAATTTTTTATTGTTTAATTCTTGGAGCTGATCCAAAACTTGGTTAAACCACTTGTATTGAAATTTACCCCAATATTTTGATAAAACACAGAGCATTTCGTAGCAGATGAGTTCTCTGCAGAACTTAGACATAAAATCTTGTTGACTGTAACATGGACGAACATTCCATAACAAGGACTTTATCAAGATTTAATAATAGCTGAGACAGAGGTGCAACCAAGTCCCATCAAATCCCCTATTTTCCAAAACCACTCTGCTAGAATTTGGTAATAACTACGCTGCAACACAGCTCTTTTTGAAATGGAATAGCCTCTTAGAGCAATTTTTGAAGGCAAAGTTGAGTGCTGAATTGGGGAAATAACATATGAAACTAGCGGTATTTCCTCATTGTAAAGAAATGACAACTTCATCCTTGATCTTTTAGCCAAAACAATCTCCTATACATTCATATGGCTCATAGAGCTAACTAGGTTTCAACGTTTAATCCAGATTCCATATCAACTTGACACGTTCAATGGGGACTAAGGCAGCAGGCCTTCCGTGGCTAGACATTAATTTAGTTATGTATGAATAGAAGCTTGCATCCCTTTTATTTTCATTTTGATTTGCAGGCAAAGAATCAATTTCATACCATCTAAGACATGCTGGAGTTTGGATTTCCCTATGACAATGGAATATGACTATTTATTGTTCCATGAATGGCATTTTCCCCTATAAAGTGAATAACTCATATTAATTAGTGGCAAGAGCTAAACTACATATATAGAGCATAAATAATAGGTAGAATATGTTTTATGGAATACTGGCAAGGGAATTAGTAAATAGCCACAATACAAACTATCTTCAAAAGAATTTTGAAGAAAAATAGCATGTTAGACACGAAACTGCAACTATAGTAAAGTGTACCATTATATAATCAATGGTAAATCACCAACTGCTCTTAGTAATGTGCATGAACTCCTAAACTAACACAACCTAGGTATTTGTGTCTAATGAATAAACCATATTATTGAGAATATGCCATTTATATAAATGGAGATGGCAACAAAAATATTAATTTATTAGCAATGAAAATACCAAGTTAATCATCAAATTTTATTGACCATGTCTATTAATTTTTAAAACCCACAATCTACACATCCTTCCAAATTCAACTAAGAAATGAACTACAACAAGCAAAAGCAATTTATAAACACCCTTGAAATGAGTCCTAAACCTTACAACCCTAAATCATCAATAATATACAATCCATGAATCTTATTCACTATTCACTCAACCACATAAAACCTTGAACGAAAATGCTAACCATGATCAATTAACAAAGCCACTAACTTTTGGACTCATAACTTTCAATACAAAATGAATTGATTTCTTGTTGACATCTCCTAAATTTATATTTTTAGATTAGGAACCAAACGAAAGGATTGTTGAGATCCACACTAACATATATCTTATTATTATTACAGGCTCTTCTAAATAATCATTCTAGTTAAACATAACACTTGTCAATAGTAAAAAAGATCAACAATTTTACATTTCATCGCTATCAAAAAGTGATAAATAATTTTGTTTTTATTGATCAAAATTTATCTTTGACCATTAAATGAAATGTGATTTAAAAATAGTCTTAAAACTAAAAATAATCAATTTACTAAATAATATCATCCTTCTCATATTAAAAATCCGTATAACAAATAGTTTAAATTTTTATTTTTTATTTTTAAATCAAATTGATGCCATGAACTCATAAACAATCCTACCATCCCCAAGAAAAGGAGAATTAAGATTCAACATAAAAAAAACCATAAACTCATAAACAATCCAACGATCCCCAAGAATAATAATCTCCTTTCTTGATGAATTAAGATTCGGCATGAATAAACCGTATAATTCTTAACTTGTTCCTTATGATGAAAGCTTTACCCTTTCTTCAAATCTATTGTTGTTGAGGAAAAGCCAGGGAACTTAAAAGCTTTACCCTTTCTTCAAATCTATTGTTGTTGAGGAAAAGCCAGGGAACTTAAAAAGTAAGGCATTTTCCTGTATTCTCGTCACAGTAGGATCCTATTTTCCATCTCTTAGGTTGATATCAGGGACTGGGAGAAGCATTGGATGCGATAATAATCGCCTTTAAAGCAACTTTACTTCCATAAAAGCAATCTCCCATTTAGGTACTAATACTTTTACTTTACTTCCATATAAGCAATCTCCCATTTAGGTACTAATACTTTTTGTCTACAAGCAATCCTTGCTTTGGTCACTTACAACGCTTTAATCTCTGTTTTATCTTGTCCTTCCTCTGCAAGCTCCATTGCCGGACCCAAGGAATCAATTGTTGCTCTCCCTGCTCTGCTAGCTGTACGTTTGCTACATTCGCTTTTTCTGTGCTGCAAATGCAGCACATACAGGCAAATTCTCATCTTTTATGCAATTCATGTGATAAAGAATTAGGGTTCATTAGGCGTAATGTTAATGTCGCGCAGTTTCTTTACTGTGACGAATGTGTTAAAGCTCAGAAATTTCACCCTTACCATGCATTCCTACAAACCTGGGACAAAGATATATTCCTTCCAAATTTCACAGATTTCTCTTTGGAGGGAAGCGATGGAGGAATTTTGAGGGCACATAAGGCCGTTCTGGTATGTTATAAACCCTTGCTATTTATATTCCCCCAAATTTAACTCTATTAAATATTATATTGATCTCTTACTTTTTGGCAGGCAGGGAAGTCTAAAGTTTTTAAGGCAATGCTGAGCGCAGGAATGTCTGAGTCTGTTAGCGGTAAAGCGAAAATATCAGATATGACATCTAAAGAATTGCATCCTTTAATTAATTTTCTATATACAGGTAGAGTAAATCAAAGAAGCTTGGAATGTCACGGCGTTGCGCTTTACAGGGCTTCTGTTAAGTATGATTTGCCTCTTTTGACGGCCATATCTGAGCGTTTTCTTGAAAGTAATGTGTTCAGAGATATTCGTGGAGTTTTCGAGCTTGCTGTAGATCATGAGGTGCAAAAATTTCAGGAAGCTGTGTTGCCTTTTATTTTCAGCGAAGGCTTTGTTGAAAGCAACCCGCCCGCTTTAGTGTTGAAAACCTTGCGGACGGCTACCAAGTTTGAATGCTTTGTCGAGTACCGAAAGAAGAATTTTAAAGTGGTTTCTTTCCTTATGGAGCTCACTTTATATCGCATGGCAGGTACGCCTGTAAAGACTCCACAATACGCTTTTTTTATTTATTTAAATATGATTTGTCTCTTCGTGAAGAAAAATAAACGTGTTGTGTGTTTTCGGTGCTTAGATCATCTGGACGACCCACACAAAGGGGTAGGAGAGCTAAACGAAGTGGTGTCGGTAAGTTGAAAACCCCCGTCTGTTTGTCAAGTAATGCGAAAATTTGGACTGTTTTATGTCTAATATATTATTATGCTTTGTATTTTTTTAAGAGGAATATTTTAGAATGAATGAAATATAAAATTTGAGTTACTAAGAATTGCTTTATTTTATTTGTATTGTTTTTTTTTTTTGAAGTTTGAAGAGCTATTTTTATTTAGTAGAGTTGCTTATTTAATTAAGAATTATATTTTTTTGTGGTAAAATAAAATAAATAATTAATAAATAGTTGACAATTTTGTTACAATTAAAATTGTTCACATTAGTAATAAAATGTTATTAGATAGTAAATAAGTGTGCGAAGTACACATATATAGTTTTGTTGGTAAGTATTATAAATTTACATTGTTTTGTCAAAGTCAATATATGCAATAATCTCATGTGTGCAATAATTTAAGTGTGATGAGCCCAACTGGCTCCTCTTCAAACCCTTGTTGTTTTTTATTATCTTTTTGTGTTCTTTTTAGTTTTTTAAGAAAGTTTCTAGAGAGAAATAGAAGGGGCGTAGTGTATAATTGCTCATAAAACTCAAACCTAAGCTAGAATTGACAAAATGAAATTGCAAAAGTTATTAAATAACCATAACAATGAGATTGCATGTCTCAAACATACCCGAAATGCTCCAGATTATTTATATAAGAAATTATTCCAATTGGCCAGCCAAGAATGGAGAAAACTGATGAAATCAAGTGTAGAAGGCTACAACATGGAATATCCAGCCTGAAAACTGAGGCAAATGCATTGTAGGAGATAGATGCCAAAGAAGGAAAAGAGAAACCCTCAAGATTGTAGGCGTTTCTCCCTAAAACTCAAACGCCCTTGCTATTAAGAGCCACACACTCCAAGCTGAAAACACATCCTCAGTCAAGAAAGAACGGCCATGAAGCTGTAATGTCCTCCAAAAGATGATTGATGCCAATCCCTCAAACCCTCTTGTATTTTATTGAAATCTACTAAATATTGTATAGAAAATCCTGATTAAGCACTGTAGAAACTTATGAATTGAAGCCCCCGTTGTTGCAATCATTCAACTGATCTTTCACAGTCTCACAATCACAGATCTGTGAAGAGTTTTCGTTCTCCAGAGATAAACAAACTTCTGAAACCCTTGTCTCAGAGAAGCAAGCAAAGCCAAAGCTAAGAGAAAATGTCAAATAGTCAATAATGAGTTCTAATTTTCTTTGCTTGGGCTTATAAAGCAAAAAGGCACACATCCCAAGAAGTGACGCCACTTTTGGTGTCATTTAAATATTTTAGAATATATTTAAATCACCCTTTTCAATAGTTTTCAATAAAATACTTGGGCGCCCACTTTAAGTGATTTAATTAATCACTTTATGAAATATTTCACTAATGTGCTTTTAATTTTCACTTAAATAAATTTAAGTGATTACTTTATTATAAAATCAAGTTGACTTTATAATATTCTGTCAAATATATTAAAACACTTTAATCCACTGAAATATTCATAACTTGCTCATAACCCCACATAATGACGTGTCGTCAAAAGTTGTCAACCCTTGAACTGCCAAAGCCTGTCGTGAGCCAATCACTGAATTCAAGGGAGGAGAATGACAAAGCCCACCAAATAAGGTCACTGACCCTCTAACCAACCCTGTTAGCCTACAAGGGTCCAATGATAAGCTAACACATTGCTCCTGAGAACTGACTAGAGTGCGGACATCACAATCTACCCTCCCCAAATTTGCTTATTCGCAAGAAAACTCAAAGTCGGATGCTGTAGAATACTGTCACGCTCCCAAGTAGCATCCTCTTCCGGTAGATCTTTCCACTTCACCAAATATTCCCTGATAACCCGCCTCCAAAGACGACGCTCTCTGGAATCCAGAATGGCCTCAAGTATCAAAATCAGCTTCCCTTCATCATCCAGGGGTGGTAAATCTATGGAAGGAGTCACATGTTGTCCCAACGCCTTCTTGAGGCGTGACACATGGAACACATTGTGAACCTTACTGTCCACTGGTAGATCTAACTCATAAGCCACTTCACTGACATGTCTGACAACCCTGAATGGTCCATAGTATCATGGCTTGAGTTTTTCAGCGCCCTTCTTATGAAGGGTGGACTACCTATAAGGTTGTAGCATCAGATACACCAAATCATCAATCTCGAAAGATTGCTCCACTCGCCACTGATCAACATATTGCTTTTGCTGATTTTGAGCCTTCTGAATGTTCTCTCTAAGTGCTCTCATAATGTCCTAGTTTTCCTGTAATAAATCCCCAGCACTAGGTACTCTGTTATCACTCAACAACAAATCTAGAAAACTCGAAGCATCATATCCATACAATGCTCGATAAGGTGTCATCTGAATTCTCATGTGATGAGTGGTATTGTAGCAATACTCACAAAGGTGTAACCACTTCACCCATGCCTTTTGCTACCCTGAATCGTAATTCCTCAAGTATCCCTCCACCCATTTGTTGACTATCTCAGTCTGCCCATCTGTATGTGGGTGGTAGCTGGTGCTCAGAGTGAGTTATGTCCCGCAAAGTTTGAATAACTCCTGCCAAAAGTTACTCATAAACCTATTATCTCTGTCATTGACTATGCTCTAAGGCAAATCGTGCAACCTGAATACCTCTCGGAAAAACAAGTCTGCCACCTGTGTAGTTGTGTGAGTAGTAGTGATTGGAAAGAAATGACCATACTTCGTCAATCTATCTACTACCACAAAAATGTTGTCTTTCCCTTGAGCTTCGGCAAGCCCGTAATGAAGTCCATCAACAAGCATTTCCACTTCCTCTCAGGAATAGGAAGCGGCTGAAGTAATCCTGCAGGGTATGTATGTTCTTGCTTGTTCTGCTGACAAACAAGGCATTCCATGACATACTGAAGAACAAAGGACTTGAGACCTTTCCAAAAGAATCTCTCTCATACCTGCCTGTAGGTCTTAAAGTAACTGGGATGTCCTGCCATAAGTGAATCGTGAAATGATCTCAATACCCTGTCCCTCATCTCAGAAACTGGGACTAGAAATATCCTCCCTTTGTAAATGATAAGATCATCTACAAGTGAGTATCTTCCATCCTGTACTGTCCCATCCACTATGCTAGAAGCCCACGGGTTCTTAGCATACTCTGCAACTATCGTGTGTCTCCAGTCCTCTGTAATATCTGCAATGCAGCTCAAGTGTGGGCGGCGAGATAATGCGTTAGCAACCACATTTTATGTACCCTTGACATAGGAGATGTCAAAATCATAGGACTAAAGTTTGCTGACCCATTTATGCTATCTCTCATTCAAATCACGCTATCCTAGGAAATGTTTCAGACTATTGTGATCGGTTTTAACGCAGAATTTACTACCAACCAAATATTGTCTGAACTTGGCCATGGCATGCATGATAGCCAACATTTCCTTATCATAAATGCTAAAGCTCCTCTCAAGACCTCTCAGCTTCCTGCTCTCAAAAGCTATAGGATGTTGGTCCTGCATGATGAATGCCCCAATACCCTCACCACTAGCATCACAATGTAGCTCAAATGGCTTGGTGAAGTCTGGTAATGCCAAAATTGGACATGTAGTCATGAGAAGTTTAAACTTCTCAAAGCACGCCTGTGCTAAAGGTGTCCACACAAAGGCTTCCTTTTTAGTCAAATCGGTCAGTGGCGCTGCATGACTCGAGAATCCACTAACAAACTGATGGTAGAAGGCGCATAGAACTACAAACCCTCTGAGTTGTGTCAATGTCTCAGGTGTAGGCCAATCAATGATAGCACGAACTTTCTCTGGATCCATACAGACTTCCTCACTGTTGATGATGTGACCCAAATATAAAAGTTCTCCCAAGCCCAGTGCACACTTGGATTCCTTGGCATACAAGGACTCCCTATCAAGTATACTCAATACTGCATCCAAGTGAACTATGTGTTCCTCCCAAGACCTGCTGTAAACTAGTATGTCATTGAAGAACACCAAAACAAATTTCCTCAAGTGAGGATGGAAAACCCTGTTCATTGTGGATTAGAAAGTGGCTGGAGCGTTGGTTAAGCCGAATGGCATAACCAAGAAGTCATAATGTCCACAGTGGCATCAAAATGCGATTTTCTCAATATCCTCCTCTCAAACTCTGATTTGACGGTACCCAGTCCTCAAATCAATCTTCAAGAAATAACAAGCTCCATGTAGCTCATCTATTAACTCATCAATTTGTGGTATGGGATACCTGTTCTTAATAGTCTTCTTATTGAGCATCTTATAGTCAATAGACATTCTAAGTGTACCATCCTTTTTCTTCACCAAAACAACTAATGAAGCAAAGGGTGACTTAGTCGGCCTAATGTGTCCCATAGCCAAAAGTTCTTTAATAGTTTTTAGTGAATAGACATTCTAAGTGTACCATCCTTTTTCTTCACCAAAACAACTAATGAAGCAAAGGGTGACTTACTCGGCCTAATGTGTCCCATAGCCAAAAGTTCTTTAATAGTTTTTTCAATTTCATCTTTCAAACGTTTGAGGTGTCGGTAAGGAGTGATCATGATAGGCTTTGTGCCCTCTTCCAACTCCACAATATGCTCAATACCTCTATCAGGAGGTCTACTTGGTGGTATGGCACTAAAAACCTTTGCATGTTTGATTCAGAGTGCTTGAACATCTGGATGATAAGAAGAATCTTGCTGCTCCTTTTGTGAAGGCATTATCCTGCATTCTGCTGACCAATCCACCATGTCATGCCAAATCAATCTTTCCATTCTTTGGAGTGAAATTTCTTTTACATTACTGTCGTTTATGGCTTTCAAAACATGATTTGTGCCATCAACTTTAAATTTCATATCCATGTCACGTAAATTAAGTGTGGACTCTCCTATCGCATGAAGCCACTTCATGCCGAGAACTATATTTGTACCTCCCATGTTCACAACATAAAAATCTGCCTTAAACTCAAAATTGTTGAGTTTCATTAGCAAATCTAGAATCATCCTCTCGCAGTTGAGAGTGTACCCATCTGCAAACCTTAACTCTAATTCCTTCAAACTGCTGAGTTTGAATGCCTCCTCCACCAACCGAGAATCAATAAAGTTATGGGTTGCACCTATATCCAAAAGAGAAATGACTCTTTGACGAGCTAGTATCCCACGAAGTCTAAAAGAACCTTCTCTCTACATATTGGACATATGAGCTTCTTGTAGCTCAATTTCAACCTCTCTTTCTACCTCATTTTCTGATTTTTCCTCATTTGTATCATAAATTGCAGCTTGTTGGTCTAAAAAATCAGTCAACTCTTCTCCCTCAAAGAACCATTCCATATGCCTATTTTTCCCTTTAGGCTTGAGGGGGCAATCGTGCTTGATGTCATATGGGCCTTTGCAATAAAAACATAGTTTCTTCCTACGTAAATCATTGATGGTTTCCTGATCTAAAGGTGCTGCAAATTTTTTCTTTTGATCCGAATTATCAAACTTTTTTGGATCAGATTTATTATCATTGAAGGAAGTGGATGGTTTTGAGCCAAACTATTTCTGAGGTGTTGTAAGCTTCATACTGCAAGCTTTCCTCATGGCCTCCTGCAAAGTAGGTGGATCGAAAGCTTTGATCCAACCTTTCATGGGCTCAAATAAACCCTCCATAAACAATATAATCAACCTCCTCTATGATATTCCTGTCACCATAACTGACAGTCTCTGAAACTCTCTAATGTATGACTCCAAACTACCCAACTGTTTCAACTATGTAAGATCTCTGAAGTAAAGTTCGGGATCACGTTTGTCAAACCTCTCTACCAATCGATCTGTAAACTCCTAGTAAGAAGTAATCCTGTCATGGTGGAGTGTTACCATGTCGTGGTGCCACCAATCATGGGCCACACCATCCAGGTGGAGAGCTCCAAATCTAATAGCATCCTCCTCTGTCATAGGATGCAATGTAAGGAAGGTGTCTAATATGCTCACCCAGGCATGTGTTGTGACTCTGCCACTGCCATCAAAATTAGTTAATGTTCATAATTTTGTTGGTAGCCTGCCTTAGATCATTATTCCACTGTTTAGGCCTCCTGTCAAACCTGTTTCTGGTATGTACTCTCTTCTGGCTCATGAATCGATCAAAGTTAAGGTGATCCTTAACTCTCAGAAGTAATGCATCCCATTCATCATGAATAGTCATGATGTTATCTGCAAAGTTCACGTCACCACACTCTTCAACCTCTGCCTCTTCATTAGTTTCATTTCTAGTGAATGCAGGGCATGTGGGTCTTTCATAAGTGTGTGCTGGAGCAATATTCTTGCGAGCTTCTCCATGAACACTTCCCTCCTAATCTTGATCTTGTTTCTTCCTTCTCTGAACTGTCAAGTTATGAACATTGGTACTAAGCTGCTAGAGGATGTTCGCCACCTATTCTTGGCCTGCCACCATCCCTCTTAGTACATCTTTGGCCTCCCTTTCTTCATTATCAAGACGATTCCTAGAAGGACCTTCCTCATCCCTGTTTGCCATATTATCAAAGTCAAAATCTTCCTCTTATTCATCAAACGAAAATGCTAAAAATGGTTCAAAAGTACTTCTTTGGTAACCAAGACCCTTGCGTGAGTACCTGTCAAACCTATTCTGATGTGACTGCATAGAAACTGCTAACCCTCCTGGCTGGCAGGATCAGTGCTCTGATACCTCTGTGATGAGCCCAACTGGCTCCTCTTCAAACCCCTATTGTTTTTTATTATCTTTTTGTGTTCTTTTTAGTTTTTTAAGAAAGTTTCTAGAGAGAAATAAAAGGGGCGGAACATATAATTGCTCATAAAACTCAAATCTGAGCTAGAATTGACAAAATGAAATTCCATAAGGTATTAAATAACCATAACAATGAGATTCCATGTTTCAGACATACCCGAAATGCTTTAGATTATTTATATAAGAAATTATTCTAGTTTGCCAGCCAAGAATGGAGAAAACTGATGAAACCAAGTGTAGAAGGCTAAAACATGGAATCTCCAACCTAAAAACTAAGGAAAATGCATTGTAGGAGATAGACTTCAAAGAAGGAAAAGAGAAACCTCAAGATTGTAGGCATTTCTCCCTAAATCTCAAACGCCTTTGCTATTAAGAGCCACACACTCCAAGATGAAAACACATCCTCAGCCAAGAAAGAACGGCCATGAAGCTGTAATGTCCTCCAGAAGATGATTGATGCCAATCCCTCAAACCCTCTTGTATTTTATTGAAATCTACTTAATACTGTATAGAAAATCTTGATTAAGCACTGTAGAAACTTCTGAATTGAAGCCCTTGCTGTTGCAATCATTCAACTGATCTTTCACAGTCTCACAATCACAAATCTGTGAAGAGTTTTCATTCTCCAGAGATAAACAAACTCCTGAAACCCTTGTCTCAGAGAAGCAAGCAAAGCCAAAGCCAAGAAAAAAATGTCAAATAGTCAATAATGAGTTCTAATTTTCTTTGCTTGGGCTTATAAAGCAAAAAGGCACGCATCCCAAGAAGTGACGCCACTTTGGTGTCATTTAAATATTTTAGAATATATTTAAATCACCCTTTTCAATAGTTTTCAATAAAATACTTGGGCGCCCACTTTAAGTGATTTAATTAATCACTTTATGAAATATTTCACTAAAGTGCTTTTAATCTTCACTTAAATAAATTTAAGTGATTACTTTATTATAAAATCAAGTTGACTTTATAATATTCCGTCAAATATATTAAAACACTTTAATCCACTGAAATATTCATAACTTGCTCATAACCCCACATAATGACGTGTCGTCAGAAGTTGTCAACCCCTGAACTGCCAAAGCCTGCCGTGAGCCAATCACTAAACTCAAGGGAGGAGAATGACAAAGCCCACTAAATAAGGCCATTGACCCTCTAACCAACCCTATTAGCCTACAAGGGTCCAATGATAAGTTAACACACTACTCCTAAGAACTTACTAGAGTGGGGACATCACATTAAGAGATCTATATTAATATAATTTATCTTTGAATATATCATAATTTATTGATATGGATTATTATTTGTAAAGACACCAAAAATTACAATAAATGCATTTGAATGTATCATAATTTATCAATATAAATAACTATTTGCAAAGAAACCAAAAATATAAATTAAATATCAAACACAAGGATTTTAATTTTTTTTTTTAAAGAAAAAATTAAAGAATATATCTTTGAATAGGGTACATGGAAATATTTTCTACACTAATATTCTAAGGAGAGTATTTTGCAAATTTCACTCAAAAAGTAAAAATCACTTTTAAACAAAAAAAAAAAAACAATAAATACCATAACACATGTTTATACAAGGAAAACCCTTATAAAAAACCTCCACAATCCAAAGAAGCTCAATGTATTATTCAGTAAATTTAAACTACATTACACTTCAAAGCAAGATTTCACATGAATATCACTAACCTAAGAGTTGGAGGAATTCTTAGAGCTCAAACAATATCTACAAAACTCTACACACATCCTCTATCTCAAGCATCTAATATATAAGAGAAATAAAACCTAAAACCATCAAATGACATTTCAAAACCCATGAGCTAAAACACCCAAAAGTGGTGTCCAAATTATCCCCCAATCAAAGATGTCTTATAATGTGTTATAATATTCCTCATAAGTTGGTCGAAAAGTGTGACTCTCATTTACAACTCTTTTCTACATTTAACATTTTCATATTTTTTACTTAACTTTTAGGGGCTTTTGATTTGATCGGCCAAGTGAGCCCATTTTTTTAAAATTGAAGTATTTAAAGAGATCTAAGCAACTGACACCCCTATAAGTGATACAAAGGAACCAATAATTTTTGTTTTGGTAAAAAATGAAGCTTATAGCCCAAAAATTGATTTTTTTAAAATTTTCTTCTAAAAATCACACCTTTTATAATATTAACATTAGCAACAAGGTTGAGACAATTTCCATCAATATTTATATTCACACTATAGTTTTTGATAAACGATAATATTCACACTATAGTTATTTTAAAATAATAGAGATATTAATTCTTTGTCATATTCATAAACAATCGTAATATTTTGTGTTTAAATATAAATTGTTAAAAAAAAATATTTTCATAATATTAATAAAATCATAATTTGTATTATAACAACATAAAAATATATAATTATCATTATTGTAGCTTGTAGAATATCATATTAACAAATGATACTATAATTGAATGTGTGAACATATCTTATTAATATAATATTTTATATAACTATAATAAAAAAAAATCAAATTAAGTATGAAGACCACTACATTTCAATAAATGATCATAAATCAATTGTGTAGTGAATTTGTTCCCTAAGAGAAATAAATAGATGTAAAGTTCATTAGAGGAAAAATGAGAGAAATGGGATGTGGTTGGTTTACTAATTTCAATTTTGTAGTGAATTTGTTCTCTAAGAAAAATAAATAGATGTAAAGTTCATTAGAGGAAAAATGAGAGAAATGAGATGTGGTTGGTTTACTAATTTGATATATCTTACATATGCTTAGAACAAAAGGTCATGGTCAAATAAGCTTCTTGAATTTTTTTATCCCATCATGCAAATATCATACTTTTCTTCATTCTACTTGGGATACCATTTATCTTTAGAGTTAAGTATGCAATGCAAAAAAAAAATCCTATGTTTAAATTGAGTGTCATGTGTCAAGTGCAAGTTGTTTCCAAATGATTTAGTCTGTTTATATTGGTAGACATATAACATGTCATTTATTTTGCAAATTCAAGATTTTTTGAATTCTGGCACAACTAAAATATTGTGCCATTTATAAGGGGATAGGATTCAATGGTTGAGCATCCTAACTTCGCGTTTCTCAAAATCTTATTTGGAAATTTCAAATCAATTCCAATTTTTTACAGCAGCTTACTTGACAAGTCCCCTACTTATAACTAAGATTTCAGGGCCACATCAACATGCTTTTTGTCAAGGTTTTCAAAAAGGCCCCAAAAAAAGTGAGACCAATACTTGTGTATCTACATCATGTTTTATTGGATGCTGATGTGGCATCACATGATTTGTTGCTTTTTAGATCTAAGGAATGCATTTCATTTAATTATGAGTAGTCATCATCAACACTAACAATTTTGAAGTCACAACTATTGATCCAATATTTTTAAAAATATTAGACATAATATAAACAAATACTATAACAACTATTAGAACGTGTTCAAGTACTAGATCCTTTCCCTAGAATATCTGAGTTGGATTCTTCGTTAAAGCCCAATCATCTTTTTAACATATGAATTTGTAGGTATTTTAAGTGATCTACACATGTCATCATAGTACAAGAGATAGAATACAGAGAATGGCACATTCTTACTTGCATGGCGCTAGTGC